>JALHCC010000390.1:0-13439 GCA_024340765.1 Tolypocladium cylindrosporum | reverse complement strand
CCCCCCCCCGTGCCGCGCGACCCGGGTCGGCCGACTGACGACGTGTCCAGAGCTCGATGCTGAAAGCTGTCATCTCCGAGTCCACTCCGCAAGGCGCCTCGTCCCCCGCGTTCAAGTTCGCCTGCAACAGCACCATCGTCCAGCACCTGGTGCCCACCTCGTCGCTGAACAAGGCCCGCGGCGGCACCGAGACCAAGGCCGAGCAGCCGCAGGTCTCGACGAGCACAGAGGCCACTGCCACCGACGGCAAGCCCCATGTCGGCCGACGGGGCATGCACAGCGCCACGGGCGCCTACTGGGACGAGAAGAAGGACGGCATGTGGACGTTCAAGTTCGACGGCGGCGAGGGCAAGGGCATGGACGTCGTCATCATGCTTATCTGGATTGCTATCTAAGCGCTGTTCTCCGGGCATATGATGCTATAATGGGCAAAGGAAGCATTCGACATGGAAGAGGGCGGTTGCCCTTGCAGAGTACGGCGTTCAGGGTGCTGGGACGCGTGTGAAGGCGTCTCTCCGATAAGCCACGACGGCTGATTTCTTGCAAGTGTTGGATGTACATATCAGCTGGAATAGAGCCTCACAGGCCGCCACGGACAGGCGGGCTTTGCGATGACGTGGTGATCCGGAGTTGAGTCGCTGGTGTGTTCTGGTGTGCTCTGGCTCGTGCCTGTCGTGACCACAGCCTTAGAACACCTGCTCTAAAGACGCAATGACAGAAGACTGATGCTAATTGCTACTGGATATGTAGTTTCTGGGGTGAGAGGCCGCAATTCTTCTAGAGCTTTCCAAGACGTTGTACAGAGGGCCAATCAGGAAAGACTATGCTTGCTGTGAAGAGCATCATGCCCTCTTGTCCCGAGCAGGTGACGACTTGATCTCCTTCGTCATGTCGCATATCTCGCAAGCTAGCAACACCAGCTTCGCTCTTGGGGTGGGCTGACCGCTGTTGTAGCGGGCTCATGCGATGATGTCCATGCCCTGCATGTACATGAGAGCCAAGCGGGTGTGGGCTTTACAGACAATTGTTATCTCGCAAGTAATCCGTACTTCGTGCGTGATACCTTGCATATGCCTAGAAATACCAACCTAAATATGGCAACCCGGCATCAGCAATCAGGTGACCAGACGTCTGCTCACTGTAGTAGGTTGGCAAATGCAGCCACAGTCGGGCCAGGAGACGGCAGGCCCGAGTACGAGACATGGCTGCAGGAGGGATGCGCTACCCATGCACGCCTGCAGCGGGAAAGGGAACCTGCAGCCGGCACCTAAAAACGGTTCTAGAAGGCAACCCAGGCGTTGAGGCTCAGCTGCGGTGCGACAGGAAAAAGCAACGAAACCTTCAACATCACGCCACGCCCGCTCACTGCCTCAGAAAACAAACCGGAACATCGCAGGACCATGGTGAGATGCCACGAGGTGCGCCGACTCCAGCGCAAGCAGCGACCTGCTTGTCTCGTGAGCGTCGAGTCGATCTCGGTGGCTAGGGGTCCAGGTCTGACGGCGAGTCGCTGAGCGATCCGCAATGATGCTGCTGTGCAGATCTAGCACGTCGCAGCAGTGGAGTTCGTGGAGACGCCGAGGGCGATGGGGGTCCGCTGTGGGCGAGGGGATGCTCAGATCGTCTCTGGCATCATGGTGTCTGGGTGCCTTTGCCAGTCCCAAGCGGGTGCTGGCGGCGGCGGCGGTTGCTGCCGTTAGGCGCCTTCGGTGACGGCTCGGATTTCAACGCCACTTTCGGAAGCCCGACAAACATCCCGTTTATGCCGTTGCGCCAGCCTCGGCTTCCAAGAGCCGCGCCCAGCCGCACGCACCGCGCTGCCGAAGGCTCCATTTGCCGGCCCCCGACGTGGCTGCGATGACGACGTCTTTGAGAAGCTTTACCAGAAATGAAAGCCGTCGAGCAGCGGCATTTCTCTGCGCGCAAGACGAAGTTGACGTTGCTGGAGACTCGAACGCAGGTGGACAGGGTCAACGCCGAACGAGTCAGGCCCACCATCCATCTCATTCAATTCCCATGGCCAAGCGGCCCCACAGGACCCGTAAAGCGGGCAAAAGACCAACGGTCAATGGATCGGCTTTCCCCCTTGAATTTGTCCCTCTCGCCACCGTTACTGGCCTGGGCTGGGCTGCCCCGTGACGGGACGTCGGCGCAGCCGTCTTTGCAGCCTCTTCAGACAGAGTTTGAACTCACCGGACCGGCCAACGCCTTCACGACTCGCCCGGCGGGACTTTGAGCAGCGAAACGGCTGGCGGCTGGCGCCACCAGAAACAGTCTGGAGAACGGACGTGCCTGGCACTAGCATTGTTAGCCCATCTGGTCGGCCAAGAGAAGATAGATGGCACATGGTCATGGCCAAGGCCAGCCCGGGACCAGGTCAGGGGAAAATTTCCCACGATGGGTCCAGTCTCCATCACACCACTGGGCCCGAGGCCGCCTTTCGCTCGCCCCGGCCGTTCCCCAATATCCTTCATAATCCTCGGTGGCCCCCGCTGCCGTGACGTGACCTTGTTACTTGATCCATCCTCGCCCAAGTCGTCCCCGTTGCTGTTCTCTGAAGACGTCGAAGTCACCTCTCGTCATTTACAGCACGGCCATCGTCATCAACGGCTGATCCGAAGTTGTCCGTTGTCCAGGTCAAGGCGTTTGTTGGCTGCGCTGCCCCAAATAGCCGAACAACCATACCCCCTCGACGGTTGGCCACGATCCGAATCCGAGATTACGCTGCAGTAGCCCGGGTCAACCAGCGACTGCACACTATCAACTCAGTTAGCCAGCATGGTTCAGTTGCTCGGGGACCCGACCCTCTCCCAGAATGGAACCCCCGCCCATGAGACGGCAGAAGGGTGGAAACCGAGTGCGGTGAAGCAGGAGTCCAGGGAGGAGCACGCTCTCAGAATGAAAGAAGTGAACATGAAGCGCAGCATGAGGGCTCCGAGGCGAGGATGGTCCATGACGGACTACCAGGGCGAGCATGCTGCGCCGCATCACTTTCACGGAACCGCGTTGCACGTCGAGCGCCAAGCCTCTATCCCCGAGAATGCAGTTCTTCCTCCAACTGTCGCTCCCACACCTGCTCCCCTTCCTGCTCCCGCGGAACAGATGAATCAGATCCCTCGGCGACCGAAGCTGCCTCCACCGCGCCGTTCGTACTCGGTCACAGACAAGGAGCCCGAGCCCGTCGCTCCTCTCCAGCCTCGGACATCGTCTCGCATGACCCTCCTCGATATTCCTTCGGAGCTTCACTACTCTCTCTTTGACTTTCTCGACCCCATCGACGGCGTTTGCTTGGGACTTGCGCACTCCAGGCTGTATGACATTCACCGACGCAAGTACGGCACTGTTCCTCTGTGCAGCCGATACTCTGGCCCCAACGACATGGAGTGGGCGTGGCGCGGTGCCGGTCCTCTGATCCGTCCTGCCCAACAAACCACCGACAAAGAGGGCAACAACCTGGACCAGCTCCGCGTCAAGGGCCAGGTGTATTGCCGCAAGTGTGGCATTCGGCGCTGCGAGCTGCACCGGCATCTGAAGGGCTGGATGGGCGACGGGTACGAGTACTGCGAGATCAAGAAGGTGTACGGCAAGCCAGCGGGCGAAGACGCGAGATCTTACTGCTTCATGAGCTCTCCGAAGAACCCTCACCGGTGCGGCCGCCATGGGGGGAAGAAGGTGTGAATGACGGGCGATGGTACTTCCACGAGGTATCACAGGAGATGCTCAGGGGAAGCGGCGGCGCATATAGGCGGGAAGCGGTTTTTCGACGTTTCGATCCAACATTTTTGGAGGATGCAGCATACGGACGGCGCTGGAGGGATTGGAAGCATTTCCCGGTGGGTTGGGGGCATACCAAAGCGATGGGTAGACGAGCGTGTTGATTTCGCGAGCGCGGCATTGATCCGGCGCGGCATGACGACGGAGCAAGATGATGAGATACGGGACTATGAACTAGACACCACTTATTAATTATGACAAGACGAAGAGTCTGGATTCGGCGAGATGGAACTTGGATCTGATCGAGCAGCCTGGTGAGCTGGGCCGCGCGTGAGATGTCCTGAGTGGACGTGACCTCTCAGGGGCAAGGCCTCGAGCGAGGGAACGAGAAGGACCGTAACCACGGCGAAACGGAACCGCCAGTTGCCTGCGAGTATTACATGTATTAAATGCTCGGGATTCCCCCACACTCGACCTCGGCCCGTCCCGCCATGTGCGCGAGCAGCCCACGCCCCCCTTTGCTCGGGTGTCTTCGCGCCGGGAGAAATCGCGGCACGGTCCTCGGGTGGGTAGGGGTTCGGGTTCGACGTCGCGGCCACAGGCATGTACGCCTATGTCGCGCCCAGACAAGCCCGCCTTGTTTTTCTTGCCGTAGCGAGTTGGCCACCTCGGGAATGGACATGGGACACGTGGTAGGGGGGGTAGTTGGCGGCGTGGGCTGTTGTTGGATGGACTCTGCGGGGTGGGACGGTTGGTGTTGATGCTCGTTGGGCGCACGGGGGAGAGCCTGCGCGTCTCCTGGGCGTTTGTGGACTTGGCGTCTGTATCAGTAGAGGTCGTTTCTCGCTTTCAAACGTTCCTGCGTTGCGGCGTTGCCTGGTCTAGCTTCGACGCTGCAGCTTCAACGGTGAGGCTACATGGAGGCGAAGCCGTACCGGCCGCGTCCCTCATCTCTGCAATTGGCACGCACAGACAGCAGAAGAAAGACCTACAAGCTGTTTAGTAGATTGATACGGCTCGATTTGCTATGCCTTTCCTTGGAGCCTGATGTTAACGACTTGATCGATTGCGACCGAACCGCTTGAGCCAGTGAGTCCTGGAAGGGCCTCCTGGCGACTGGTTACGAACATAGCTCTTGCGCCACAGGAGACGAGTTGCACAAATTTAATAACACTGGCATTCGATTGCGAAAGAAAACTATTAGTTATCGCCCTGTATACTGTCTAACGCCAACACAACTCGGCATCAAATCTATCTAAATGTTTAACCTGGGTCTGATGTGCCTTCTTAGTTGGTATCCTAAACTCCCAGCAGTGAAATTTCGTGTGCGCCGAATGCGCACTTTAGTCCACCCTGAACGCCGTGCTTGCCCCTTCAAAGGGAGTAATCCGCCCCCCTATCGTCCTCGAATCTCCGTAATACCTCAGTCTGTATTCCCCTTGTGGCGCCCACTCCTCCACCTTCCACGCAATTTTTACCTCGCTGGTACCAAGAATCTTGCTCGTCCGCCTCCAGTGAAACGTCAGGTCCCAATCCGAATCGTCTCGCACAATATTCCATTTGCCTTGTGGCGAAAAGCGGTGCTCAACAGCAGCATACGTTTGCTCCAGCCGCAGGTTGTTGCGGGGGTTGGCTCCGACAAAGGTAACCTTGGCCGTCTCTCCCCGCCTGTAGACTTCCTTGTCAATGTCGGATATAACGTTCCCAAAGTCCCGGGACCGTGATGGTCTATCATACAAAACACCGGGTATGAAACTAAATGACCGATTGCTGTTGTCCGGGGGGAATTTACGCAAGTCGGGGGCGTCCCGAGCCGGCGCATTGTGAGCTTGCAGGAACTGCACCGACGCAATGCTGCGGTCAATGTATGCCGCCAAGGTATGCTGGCCGTACAATGTCGATGCCCCTTCGTAACGTTGGACACTGTTCCAGTTAGCCATAGTTCAACGCAGGATTCTTAGACCAAGCCTCACCCGTATTCTTCCTCTGTTGTAATATAATGCGTATAGCTGTTACTCGGTGCCCCGATGACAACAAAGGGATCTTGGCCATCCAGTTCGCGGGCGAGGGACTTTGCGCTTTCCTTTGCCACGGCCTCTTTCCACCGGCGACCAGCCATCGTTGTCGCTTCTCCGGGGCTGACGACGATGATCAGCTGCCCAACTCGAAAAGTCTGGATGTCCACCACGTTGGGCGTCCACTCGTAGGGCCTGCTAACTTCCCCGACATCTAGCAGGATAGACTTGGGCTGTTGGCAATTAATCTGTGCTCGGCCGGGAGGCTTAAGAAGCCAGGTGATGAATTTCCAAACAAACGACGAGTTCGACTTCGAAGACAAGTGTTGGACGAGGTCATACGAGCCGGGCTCGTCCCATGTGCCGGCCCCGAACGCGTATCCCAGGGCGGCCGGACACGTCCTCGCGGTTGACCCATTGGGAAGGAAGAAATGAAACTTTGACATGTCGTGAAATTCATGGAACGCCTTGACGCCGTCGCCTCGGACGTTGGGTGGCTCGCGGTTCAGCGATTCATACAGGTCCAATGCGCCTTGGTACTGTCGTCTGCCAATCTCCATGCATGACGACGCCCCGTGGTCGTTTGCCTGGAAACCTGGGCCTCTGGCGCGACAATTGCCGCTCCTGCCGTCGCTACAGGTGCTGTCTTCGAAGTTGCATATTTGACCGGATCCATCATCGCAATATGCGCCGAGAATATTCGGACTGACGTCACCCATGTTGGCCTGGGAGAAGCCGGCGACAAAGTCATCAGTTTCCAAGTCGCCTCCTCGGACCTTTTTCTCGAACAAGTCTGCGGCGACGCCCTTGTTGTCGCCCGTGATTAGCGTATTGTTCGCCTGCATCGATGTGCCGTGTGTCGGAAACCACGTCAGCACGCCGATGTTCTTGCCGTCCGACGCCCGTTGAAACTTGAGCAGTGATAGATCTGTCTCGACGGAGCCGTCGTCTTCGGCGCTGATATTGTACCTCGCGCGCTCCGCCTCCGGGTTGGCAAGATAAGAGAACAAGCTGCGGTTGATCCCTGCCCGCAGGACCTTGGTCGTGCCGACGCTCAGAGAACCGGGTTCGAGGCTCTCGTGTGCTCGTCGGATGGAAAGAATGCAGCCCTCGACGATGGCGCGATAGCTTTGCTTGTCGAAGCCTTTGCTGGGTATTTGCGGGAGAAGATAGTTGAGCCAGGCGCCCGGCCCGGAGTGAGAGTGAGTCGCGGTGACAGCGAGGTTGTCGTGACCGTACATGGAGTATCGAGGCCCCAGTGCCTGCAAGCCCCGGAGGATGCCGTATCGCACTGCCGTGTCTCCGGACTGGATGTCGAGAACAAGATAGACGAAGCGGTCAGCTGGTTTGCGCAAGTCGCCGACGATGAAGGCGCGCGAGTACAGCCTCTGGCGCAGGCCGCTGCCGATCTGGCTAAAGTGTGCGTAGCCCATCATGTTCAGCTCCACGACGGGCCCGGTGATGTCGGCCTTGCCCACGCCCAGCAGATACTGGTCCTTTGGCCAGTCGCCCCCGGGCAGGCTGTCAGCCGCCCAGACGTTGGTGGGAGCGCCATCTTCGGACGCTTCGAACCAGCTGTCATGCAGACCGGTATATGACGACAGCAGCGGTTCGCCTCTCCAGAGCGACGCTTGAAAAAAGGCGAGGCAGCAGGCGGATACGAGGACGACGAGGACCATAAGGTGACGTCGCCAACGGGTGCCCGAGCGTCGCTGGGATGTCTCGCGCGCTCGTGGCGCCGATGGCTGGGGCCAATTATTGGCCTTTGTTGCGTCCTGGCCCGGCGCCATCATGGGCTTAGGAGCATGGAACGACCAGGGAAGGATGCGAAGACGCTTGACGGGGCCGTGGCATCGGCGAAAAGGACGGCGCGCGGTAACGGTGATGGTGACAGTAACGGTGGCGGTGGCGGCGGCACGTGCCTGGTGCTCCTGGCGAGCGAGGAGGCCGAAATAAGTAAGAATTCAAGGAACGAACAGCTGTTTGGTCGACGGGCCGCTTTGAGGCCCGTGGCGAGCAGGCAGTTTTGGTCGGCTCCCCGGCTGAGCCGAGACGACGCATTGATCCGGGGTACATACAACATACAGCGCAGGGGCCACGTACTTCGCACTTGGTTCGCGCAAGGTACGCAAACGGATGGACGAACTGCGAGCAGTCAGCGTCTGTTGCTCAATGCTTTCAGTGCCTGACGACGAATGCACAAACGATCATCAAGGCGCAAACGGTTCAACGCCGTTTCCTGATCGCCTCCAGCTAACTAAACGGTGCTGGCCGCGAATCGAGGCCCACTTGGCTCGCCATTGTCGTCGCCGGTCGCCGTGACACAGCGATTCTGCCACCGCCCAGGCGGGAACAGCGCCTCGTGCCTTGCAGTCGGCACCTCGTCGGCGGGGTTTCATGCGAGACATCAGGGGACGGGAAGCTGTCTCTCCTGTGAACCGCTCGCGGCCCCGCTGCGGCTCGTGGTCGTACGCATGCAGGCGGCCGGAAGTATGGTGTTCCTTTGCGTCGCCATTGGGCATGATGATGCTCGAGCACGAGCAAATTTGCAGTCCTCAAGCCGGCGGGAGATGAAGCGGCCACCTGCCATCCCGCCGTCACGGCTCCTGCCTCGTCTACGCTCCTGCCTCCCGTCTACCGACGACAGCTCCAGCTTGGCAGGAGCAGCCAATCCTGCGCATCCTGCTTACCTTATCAATCATATCCACGAGCCTTGGACGGATCATGGATGTCACCTCCTCTAGCCGATGGCGTGACAGCTCTGCGGGGTCCTCCTACGGTGCATCTCGGCCAAGGCGCATCTCGACAATCTGACGCCATCCCGCACATCGACGTATCATAGACTTGCAGCCAAGCCGTCAAGGATCGAGGCCGCGCTTGTTTGTCGCTCGATGCGCAGCCGCCATCGGTTCCCGATGGTATATAGTCGCGTCGCCGCAATGAACGGCGGTTTTCGACAACCGTCTCTCTCCATCTCTCGATACTCCTTAGGGATCCCGCATTGTCATCAGTCCATCAGCCATCAGTCAGGCCTCTCGATTGTCCTGCGGGGTGCGACGCACAACGTCGCCGCGTCACCATCACCAGCGACGGGGTCCAAGCCCAGCAATCACCCGTATCCGCCCCTATCGCACCGCATCCACTCCGACTCCGAAGCTATCGCCCGATTCGGGATCCGAGCTCCCCCGGCCCCAGGTACAGCCATATTTCTGCCGTGACAACGCGGCATATTTTGACACATAAGCCAACCGACCGCCGTGTGTGTGGTCAGCGTCGAGACCTGTCGACCTCCTCTTCTTCGCCATCGCACGCTGGCCCTTGCTCGGGCGGCTAACCCCTTCTGTCCCGTGTTGTTGGCCGGCGCGCGCAGCGGCACTTGGGCTACGGGCTTCGGCATACGGCGGTCCAGACTCGTGCAATTGGAGATGCTGCCCTCGGCCGAAGCACCGACGGCGGCGTGTTGACCGCTCCACAAGCTATCCAGCCATCCATCGACTCATTACCGTGTCCCCAGGAGGGATTCCCTTTCCATCCGTGGCCCGGCCGAGTTGCCGTCGTCGCCGTCCGTGAGGGGAGGTCGCCCAAGTGAGCGGATATTCATCCCGCGAGACGGGCTCATGTCACTCGACAGGATGGCAGACAGGCGGCAGGGCGAACACCGCCCAATCCAGACGAGCGCCGTCATCGTGCTCGGCGCTCAGAAATGCTCGGCGGCACCACCGCCGTCGCCGCCCACGCCTTGCGTCTCGCCGTACGACAGCTCGCTCTGCGAACTGACTGATCAATTCAGTCTCAGGGACCGGCCGTCATCGCCGCAGTTGCGGGCAACAGAGAGACGGCTCTCGCGCGGACTCCATGTCCTGAACACCGAGGCGGTCGCTCTGGCGAACCTGGCGCGTGTGTACGAGACTGACCCCGTGGCTCGCGACGGCTTCGACAGGGCCGTGCAGGTCATCACGCGGCAGAGCGCCGCGGACGGCAAGCTCGTCATTGTCGGGGTGGGAAAGTCGGGACACATCGGGAAGAAGCTTGTAGCAACGCTGCAGAGCCTCGCCATCCGATCCGTGTTCCTGCACCCGACCGAGGCTCTCCACGGCGACCTGGGCTTGGTTGGTCCCAACGACACCTTGCTGTTCATCACCTACTCTGGCAAGACGCAAGAGCTGCTTCTCCTCCTCCCCCACCTCGACGAGACGCTCCCGACCATCATCCTCACCTCCCACGTGCGGCCAGAGACGTGCGAGTTCATTAAGCACCGGCAGAATGCCATTCTGCTCCCGGCGCCGATACCGGAAGCCGAGACCACGTCGTTTGGCGTCCCGGCGCCGTCGACGTCGACGACGGTGGCCCTGGCCTTGGGCGATGCCTTGGCCATTACCGTTGCGAACGAGCTTCACCAAAACGTACCTGCAGAGTTTGCTAGGAACCACCCTGGAGGTGCCATCGGCGCCGCGACGCGACGACCCCAAACCGTCAAGCACATTTCCATCCCCTGGGAAGATATCCCCGAGACAGAGGAGGGCCTGAGCTGCGAGAGTCTGGGGGTTGATCTCCTCCGGGCAGGGTATGATTCCAAGACGGGATGGGTAAAGGTGGAGGAAGGAGTCGCGGCACCGGGCAGGATCCGTCAACTCTCGCGCGCAGAACTTTGCCTGCCGCTGCGAGACATTGCGGACGTCATCGTGGCTCGACATGACATGATGCCCATGTCGTCCGACACATCGCTTCGCCAGGCTGGCGACATTGTGCGGGCCATGCAGGCGCAGGACGAGGGGGAGGGGGCATGCGGGCCAGATGCCGTGATTGCAGTTACCGAAGGCGGGAGCATCGTCGGCGTCTTGGAAGCCGGACAGGTCATCGATTACCAAGCGATCTGAGCTGCAGATATATGGGAGGCGGCATGCCGTGACGAGAAGTAGAGATTCGACTTCGTCGAGAGGGCATCCATCTAGAAGGGCATATAGCGGGACCATCCGCCGGGATATTAGACCATGGTACTGTTCGTACTGGGTACAGACTAACGATTTTACGGAAGCAAAGCGAGGCAGGACGCGAGAAAATACGAGCAGTAGACAGCCACGGGCAGTTTTTTCGAGCACACATTGACCGCGGCGCATGTGAACGAATAGCGTGTAACATAATGGCTGGCTGCCGCGTCAACTCGGGGCGATGCGAGACGAAGAGCGAGACCGCACCGTCCAGGGACCATGCGTGACGATGGCGATGTCGGAGTCTCTTGGGGGACCCGGGCGACGACGGTGGCGTGCTTGTGAGCTCTTGGGCACTTCGAACCGTCGTTGCATGTGCGCCACGTCCTCGCCCGCCCTGCATGCGTATTCCCCGTGACATCTGGCAGCGATAGCAGCAACGACAACGACACCGGGCCGGCATCGGATAACAGCTCGGTAGGTTCCGTGAGGGGCCCGCGTGTCCATGCAGTCGGGGCGGCTTGCTGCAGCGAGCAAACGACATGCAACGAGTGCTGCGCTGGCACGATGGCCTAGAACATGTCTCGCCTGCAGTCCGGCAAGGACCCCCGGGGCGTTCATGCCACTGGGCATGCGACCACCTGCCCCATCCGTCAGACTGCTCTGCCGGCAGCCTAAGAAAGAGGCTGCGAGATATTAGGCAGAGACAACCTTCCGCTAGCATCAACCGTCGCGATGGCGCTTCTGCGCATTCAACCTGGACGAGCAGCAGGCCCTCGGCACGCCGCAGAGCCAAGTTGGACCGCATCTGCATCGCCGGCTGCATAGTCAGCAGCATCGTGTGTTGCCCCCCCACGTCCTCTTGCCGCCTGTGCCGTCCTGCGATATCACGATCCAGAGACGGCGGCCCCCAGCTGCAAGGGTGAGGCACGCTCGACCAGCCAGGTGCAGGATCGCGTGAGAAGAGGCGCAAAAGAGACAAGAGGGGACAAAGGAGAGGCAATCAATGTCGTTTCTGCTGCAAGCCTTGTGGGACTCGGACTTGGGATGCCCAGGCATACAACGGCATGGTGTTGTTACTCTCCAAGTGGGACGGGGTAGTACAAGCGCCCACGGGGACGCAACGACTCCAGGTGCGGTGCGGCGTCTCATCGTCTGTGTCACCCCGGACGGTGTTATCAGTGCCGTTTCGGGGCCTTGGGCACGCGACCACAGACCTGGCGCAGATTCCAAGCTTCCTCGACGAGGCGCGCCATGAGCCAGTCCGGAATCCGGATGGTCGGCGACGTTCCGAGGACGGCGAATTCACCACCAGCATTTTCTCTCTCTTCAGTCTCCTTCCGGCCAAGGCGCTGCACGGTTGGAAGTTTTCCAACCTGCCCGCTTGCCTCATCGTCGCCGCCACCAATCCAGGGACGCAAATGACTAGGTGCAGTAGCCACCAAGTGAGTGGGTGGGCTGTTGGCTGCCGCGGCCACTCACAGTTGCCAATGGCTTGCACCGGCGCCGGGCCTAGGCCCAGACCTGCAAGATAACCATGGTCTCGATCAAGCGCCCAACGTTGACAGAGCCTTTCCTGAATGGCACGAAGCACATGACAGAAGGCAGCGATGTCGAAATACCGGGGAGCCCACGCAATCCCTGGCGGGCCTGCAGACATTATATTGATTTCGGCCGACGACGCCGCTGCCGATACGAGCCGTTGCCCATCGCGTTCGTTCCATTGCTGCGACTCTGCTCTGCTGGCCTGCACTTGTACAACGCCGAGATGGATGTGATCAGGAGATTTCCCCGGCGAGCGGCGCAGTGATTGGCCTCGTCTCTGCGCGGGGGCAGAAAGCGAGGATGGACGACGAGGCATCACCACCCACGGTGGAATCTCGAGAGAGCGCCGAACGGCCCGGCCGACTCGCCGGCTCGGCGCAAGGTTCACACTCACGGCTAGTGAAGAGGGGTAATCATGTCGTCGTCGAAACCGGTGAGGGGGCAGAGGTTGAGTTTCGGGCTTGTCGCGACAGCGCGGCCATGGCATGCCTCGGGCCAATCTCTTATCACAACGGCTCGACAACGGTTGCATGTACGAGTATGTACGCGAAGGAGCACGGCAGCGGCAGGACGGGGCTTCTGCCGGCGGCGACGAAAGTGCTCCGTCTACTGCCCGATCGCCTTGCGCCGCCCTGGTCCGGACGCTAAGAATCAAGCCTAGGGAGCGTTGGCGGGCCAAGGCCATCGACTACGAGTATGTGCTAGAGTACCTGTGCCAGCTTATCTCTGCGAGCGTCCGGATGGCCTCGCGCTGCCGTCTTCCGCAACGGGATGCGATTCAGCGCCGAGACACGGCGGCCATGTTCGGCGCGAGGGCCGTGTTAGAGCAAGACGGGCGGCCTCTGCTCTCGAGTCTCAGCCGAGCCCGTCCAAGCTGGAACCGACGAGCCAGCTCCAGCCCATGCACGAACGAACCCATCTGTCTGGCTCCCGTCAAACAAACCCTGCCATTCCAGTGGAGTCAAGGACCCAGCATTCCCGGGGTCCTGGGATGCAAACCACAGCCCCCCTCCCCGGCGCTCAGCGCTCCACCCTATCCCTACCCAAGCAGCCAGATGCTGGTCATGATACAATAGCCTTTTGCAAGTGGCCCTTTCGTTGCTGTTCGTCGTCGTCGCCGCTACGGAGTACTACCAAGCCTTGTTCGCCATCGATCGAGGCGAGCACTTAATGCTTTGGCTCCCGCCTCCCACCAACTCCCTCCCCTCCCTTTCCTTTCCTCTCCCTGCCCCCCCCC
>JALHCC010000389.1:0-20184 GCA_024340765.1 Tolypocladium cylindrosporum | reverse complement strand
GGGGGGTGGAGAGGGGGGGGGGGGGGGGTTCCGCCAGCGGTGCCTTGCAGAAGCGCAGACGGGCGGAATCGAGTCGACGCTGGCGAGGGTGGCGATGGCGACGATGGCGACGGCGACGATGATGGCGATGGTGATGAAGGAGAGGGAAGCAGGGACGGACGGAAGAGACAAGGACGAGATGGTCTGGCCCGCTGACGGACGCCCTGGCTGCGGATTGCCGGATGACGGGGCCACGGGCGATGGCTTATCAGCACCACGCGAGCGACCGGGGTGGCTTTTCCTGTCCTGCAGACGAAGCAGACGGGCTGAAAGAGGGGGCCTGGCCGGTATATACATGCGCAGGCACCAGCAAGGGAACAGCAAGGGAACAGCACCCTGCTCGTCCGAGGGAACCCTGCTCATTCACGCAACTCGCAGGACAGCATCTCGTCCTCGCGACAGCAGGATTGCTCCGTACATACGAGCGGTAGGTACCTAGGCAGCTGTCGTGGGCCGCGGACTGGTGGGCAGCCCTATTCGAGCCAGCGCAGCACAGCAACGGCGCCGGCTAATCAGCGTCGGGCGTCAGTAATCAGATCCCTAGGGCGCCCGTCGAAAGGCAAAAGCCGTCCTGATAAGCCCTGGCTGGGCTGGTGGTGGCAGGGTCCGGCGCTTCCGGGGGGCCGGCAACGGAGGGCAGCCGTTCTGGAATCCTGGGGCATGGCTTCGCAGCTAGTAGGGGTCCCGCTGTTATCGACGGCGCGATGCTCGTACTTCACATGCAGGCGGTCCGGCTTATCTGACGCGGTGCTGCGTCTTTATCTGCTCCATCGAGGCTCCCGTTGCGTCCATTCATTCACACACGCCTCCGGAGTTACGTCCATGTATACGTCGTCCCTCCGGAGTCGAGTTATGCTTCTCGCGCGCGGACCTGTGCGTACGTGCGCGCGGCTTGTCAAACTTAAGGCTACGCACAAGGTTAGGTTGAAACCTGCTGCGACGAGTGTCACCGTGGCAGTGGCAGGGCGCCCCGTCGGGGTGGTACCCGTCGGCCCCGCAAGCCACGCCCCCGTGACCAAGTACCGGTCTCGACACCCGGCCCAGCGCGCGACTGGCATCACGGGCGTTTGGCACATGCGCGGGTGTGGACAGACGAGCTTTTCCCTCGGGAGAGCCTGATACTGGGAAAGAGACGGTCGTGTGCCGTCTGGCCACTGCATCACCACACTCTCAGGCCATCCCGCCGCCGGAGACTCGACGGCGTGTTGCATGGCTGGATATGCCCTCGCCAGCTCGTCTAACCGATGCAACCCCTCGGCCGACGGCGATGACGCCGGCTCGACCCATCGACGGCTGGTCTCGACGCGGACGGAGGTCGGGAGGCGAGGGAGAGCCAAGGGCGATAATCCCTCTGCAGCGCATGCAAGCCGGTCTCGATCGAGATCACAGGCGCTCGGCTCGTCGCGGACCAGGCGTCCTCCAGGTTTGAGGTGCAGCAGAACTGCAGTATCGCTCGGCCGAGGGATTTGCTGCAATATGTATGTACTCGTTATCTGTCGTAACTCTGCGGCTTCCCCTCTGGTTCCTTCGCAGCGTTTCAGTCGTCGAATCCGCTCCTTCATGCTCTGTATCATACGCCGGCACTTGTTTCGCCCACGACACACCAACTCAGCCAGCCGACGGCCCACAAGGCAACACTGCATATCCCTTGGCCATCTACAACGCACGCTTGGCATCCAGGGTTCGCGTTTCTTATCTCTGCCCGTTTGCCTGTGCTCGTCGAGATACCAGGCTCCTGCATCATGCCGTCATGCCCACCACGGCCAGAATGCGGGGGCGGGATTGGTGGGATCCACTCCCGTCCACCCCTGCAGGGTCTCTTTGGCGTCCCCGCATGACGATCCTTCCTGCTTTACGAGTACGAGCAGGGACACAACATGCCTCGAAGTTTGCTTCCTCAAAGGACTTCAGCCTCTGCAGATACTTCTTGGATCCCTCGGCTCCGTAATGCCTGGCGTCGGAGAGGTGCTGGGTGGAGGTACGCTGATGGAGAAACAGGATCCGTGACGGGCTGCATCACTTGCTTACAACGCCTCACCACCACGCGCTCTGCTCAGCCGTGCTCGTCCAATCTCTGTCCGTATCAATACACCAGAAATGCCCCCGCTCGCAGAGACCGCCGCAAGCGATAGTCCGTACTCGTACATCTGCAGTCGCACCGGGCCAAGGCGGACCCCACCTTCAGCTGGCGCAGGGAGCAAAGCGAAGCCCGCGATATCGAGGCTTGCGAGGGCAGGTGACCTGGCAGCGCCACCGGAGCGCCAACTGTTTGCTCTTTCAGCCACAGACGCGGACGCAAGAGATCGTTTGAGGAGATTCCAGCACGCATTTGAGACTCAAGGAGTCTTCGTACAGTTTTCTGTGAATTCATCAACTCCATGTTCTCAAGCGGTCATCATCGCACGAGTGTCTGGGAGCTCCAGGCTGACCTGGCTCTCACCAGCCGTCACGATCGGCCAAGAGATGAGATTCCGTCCCCGCTACTTGAACAATATGCATTCATCAACAATCAAGAGATACTCATGGCGCTCGTTAAGCAGCAAGCCCGAGTTCATATGCGGCCCCGACTTGACATTCTCCAGTTACACCACGAGTCCATGTTGCCCATGAACTGTCCCGCAACTCCCGCAGCAGGTTCGAGTGAACAGTTATGCTCAACGAGCATTGGCATGAGGCCTCGGATGGTTCTCGCGGCCGTGGTTGTGCAAGCGGGTGCATGCAGGTTGCAAACGGGTTGCACGAACTGCAGACGAGTTGCAAACAAACAGCCACTCACTCCTCTGCCGCATCACGTCGAAGAACTGAGCAAGTCCTTTCTCGCCCGCTTGTTTCGATCTTATTCTTCTCTCGCCTCTCCCCATTTTGCGCCTTCACACACTCTTGTCCATCGTCACCACCGCGCCGTTGCACCTCCACGCCAGTGCCCCATCTCGCCACCCTGAGGGCCTCGAGATGCTGCCGCCCTCTCTGGCCAGCGCATACCGGCACTACAAGGCAGACACAGATGCCGTCGCGTCGTGGCTCGCTTCAACTGCCAAGGCGCGCGGGTGTCCGGCAACCCTACTGCGGCCAGACACGACGCTGCCACGGCCAGCCGGGAGACTCAAGGGGAAGGCGAGAAAGGAGGCCAACAAGGCCGCCGAGGAGTCTTCCAGAGATGGCTCTCCCAAGCACATCATCCCCATCAAGAGCTTTGTCCCTCTTGCGGAGCACATTCTCTCATGCAAGCCAGCCGTCCCCATCCCGGCTGCCTTTGTCACAACGCTCAACCGCGTCATCAAGACAAGAGCCGAGTTTGCGCAGCAACTGAGCAAACAACAAGTCGAAACGACCGCCTTCTCTGATCAGACGCACTCCTTCTTCGTGAGTGTCTTGATCAAGGTGCTGGAGGTCCTTCAGCCTCTGATGCCCACCGTCGTCGCCGCACCTCGCACCTCCGCAAGCGCGGTTCCGGCCGATGATGCGGACTCCGTCGGCAACAGATTCGCCAGCCTGGAGATGCACGAACCGTCGCAAGAGTTCCTGGATGCGCCCGACGTCGAGCGGCCCACCAACGTTGCGAGCGACAAGACGGTGTACGAGGCCGAGTCCCAGAAGTCGCCGGACGAAGCCCTGTTTGCATACGGCATGTTGGTCCGAGATCTCAAAGATATCCGCAACAAGGTCAAATGGATCTGGGCCAACTACCGTGAGGGGTGCTTCGAGCTCACCGCCGCCGCGATAACGACCAACACGGCCATCGACATGGCGCGCCATCTCATCGCAGATATCGAGCCAATGCTTCACACGAATGGCGGTGCCTGGGCCATGGCGGAGCGTCTCAATTCAGCATGTTTCGAGCGCGCAGAGGATGCCAACGAAGCCTCGGCACCAGCCAACGAGGCCTCGGCGCCAGCCGCCGAGGACCACTCGAAGCCGAAGCTGGACTCATATTCTCTCGCCGAAGACATCTTCCTCTCATTCGCTGAGCTCCGACCATTCCTGGTCGGCCATCCGCAGTCATATCTGCCGATACCCAACGGCAGCGTGTTGGTCCCCTACGACCCGGCGAGCAACCGCAGTGCGAAAACCTTCGGAGACAAGTGTCAGGAAGACAGGACTCTTTTACTGGACGCCTTTGCAGGCCTAATGGCGGTGGTCCGAGCTATTCCGGACTACCCCGTGCAGGATGAGTTTCTGCGAGGGATTCGGGAGCTGGACCAAACAGGCGAGGCCCCATTCTACCTCGCCTTTGCCGCACAGGTGTTCCTGGACATCAACCACGTCCTGAGAGAGAAAGCTCGAGTGTCGTACGAGTACTTGGAGCACCAGCTCTCCTCCATGGACGGCATCCTCCAGTCGTACCTAGACCTCCATGACAGCCCACGCGGCCGCACGTGGCAACCCTTTATCGAAGTGCAAGTGCGCGAGTTCAGACGAAAGATAAGCTGGTTCCAAGGAGATCCCGTGTTCAAGGTCAGCAGAGATTGCGCCCTGGAATATGGCCACCCAGTCCCGGCCACATTGAAGCCGCACACAACTCTCATCAGGTCGCCCGTCCTCGCTGGGCTGGCGCTGTTTCACTTCCGCGCCCAGCTACACGAGCTGGGCATCGAGGTGGCGGGCCTATCGGGTTCCATCTTGGTCGCCAACCATCTGTACAACGCCCTGCAGAAGGAGAAGCTCCTCGAGGGGCTCTGGGACGACATGGACGCAATCAACGCCACGGTGGATGGCTCCAACTTCTTCGTCGGAGAGCCCCCGTCGAATGTCAAAGACTACCACAGGCGCCTCTGTCTCCAGGGCGGCGTCTCCGCCGCCTTCCTGTCGGGAGCAAGCCGAACCAGGGTCCGGACCGCCGCCAAAAGCATTTCGCGCTCCAGGGACCCGCGTATCAAGCCCAACCTGCCCGTCTCGTCGATGTTTGTGAAGCGCTACTGGCGAGGCGCCGAGCAGGTGAACTGGACGCCGGAACTGGTGTATGAGATCCTGGCACACACCCAGGCCAAGGTGGTGGCCCGATCAACAGACGGCCGTTCCGTCGTCCTCCACCGCATCATCAAGCCAGACCGGCGAGGTGAAGCGAAAAAGGCAAGGCAGGACAGGGCAAGAGGGGGCAAAAGAACCCGCGACGGGGCATTCTATGCGCCGGAGAGACTCCTCGTGCCTCTTCTGCTGGCACTCCAAGTGGAGGTGGTGGAAATGGCTTTCCCCTATCTCCTATTTCATCAGGTCTGTTGGAAGCTGTTCCGATCCATTGGGGCGCATTGCGAACCACTGTTGCGCGAGTACGACCATCTGGCACCCGCCGACCCGGCACAAGAGTTCAACATAATAAGGGTAGGTACATTGCTCCTGCTGATCGCCTCCGGCGACGTCGGAGACGAGGGCGACACGCCGCTGCGGCTTGCGGCGGAGGCCATGAATGCCATGATCCTGAGCGGCGATGGGAGGACCGTGCTGCTAGCATTTGATGAGGTAGCGCGGGCTATTGGAGTGTCCTCGGGCAGGGAGCTGGCCCCGGGGGTGGAAGCGGACGAGGTAGATTGTCCTCAGACCATGCTTTTACAAACCATGGAGCCGCGAGCAGGCGGTAGATAGGAGGAAATTAAACAGGAGGAAACTTATTGTCTCGCTGAGAAACATTGCAGCTTTGAGTAGTTGCCAAACTCGGACGAAGCCCAGCTGATGGTCTTCAACATCCCAACCCCATTCAACATGGACCGGGCTAGACACATGTAAACCCAAAAGCGTCTTCTGGTTATCATCTTCCAGCCTCGTCCGGCCACGCGGCAGTCGTTCAAAATCGCTGGCCGGGGTGCGGAAACGGGACCCTGCCTGTCTGCCCGGTTGCCAGCAACACGACATGCCAGCGCCTCTACATAGAAGACGCCCTCGACGGCAACGACTGGACGGCGTCGGGGTGCTTCCGGCGCGTACGCCGTCAGATACCGTGATTTCCCTCCGACAGCGGCGTCTTTAGGGTGAGCCTGGGTGATATGGGCTATGACAGCCGCACTCGGGAATCGCAGTCCCTGATTAGAGCCGCCTTTAAACGACCATCATGTACTCCGTACTCTATTCTAAAAGGGCAGCGTGAGGCGAGCGCTACAGGCACCGAGGCCAGCACGTAACAAAAGAATGGGGCCATCCAGGCCAGTATACTTCTACCTATAAACATAGTGTTAAAATACTAAATGCTTAAAATACCCATATGCCCAATTCGTACAGCCTCTTTGTACCCAGGCGGCCCGGAACACCGTGCAGCCGCCAACCCCAGCCCTTTTGATACACTTGCCCATCCAACCCAACACCAGACACTCATCATCCTCTATACTTTCACCCTCTGGAAATGGAAAGAAGAAAAGAAGGTTGCCTCCGAATGTGCGTTTGTTACTTAATTACCCCGTCTTGGTCCTCCCCTGCACCCAGTTCAGCCTCTTCCCGCGACTCTTTCCGTTTCCCGAGTCGTCGTCGGCCGCTTCCGTGTCATCTTCGCCCTGGCTGCTGTTCTCCCGGTTGTTCTTCCTCTGAGTCAAAGCGGTTATCCGGTCCATCAGCCCGCCGCCCGTGGTCCGCCTCCGGTCCCCCGGGTCGAGGTTACTCGCGCTCGTGGCCGGCCTGCTGTCGGCCCCTCCGATGTTGCGGAGAGCACGTCGATGAGAGGAGGTGCTGAAGCTGCTGCTGGACGAGGGCCGCAGCAGGTCGATTCCCAATCCCGTCTCGGACCTCCCCTCGACCGGCGTCGGCGGTGTCATGGTGAGAAACGTCGGGACGCTGGGAACGTTCTGGCTGGATGCGCCGGTGCGGTAGGATCTGCCGCTTGCCACACTACTGCTGCGACTCGCGGACCGCGGCTCGGGTATGCCACTACGCGTGCTGCCGCGCGTCGACCGCGGAGGCGAGCGGGAGTAGTCCACCGGCGACGTCCCGAACATGCTGGACGAGTCGTCGCTATCGTTGATGCTGCCCGCGTAGTGCAGAGACGCGCTCGACGAAATCATGGCGGAGCTGCTGGCCAGTTCCCTCAGCTTGCTACGCTGCTCTGCGTTGGGCCGGTGTCTCGAGAACTTGTTGCCGATGATCGCGCCCGTATGCGAGATCAGCGCCTTGACAACCGCCTTCTTCAGCGCCAGCGCCAGGTCGAGGTTCGACCACGTCTTGTTCTGCCACTCGATGGTCGGCAGCCGAAACACAAAGTCGTGCACGTCCTCAAAGTTGCGCTGGTCCTTGCCCTTGTAGCTGAGGCAGAGCACGACCGACGGCATCTTGATGTAGGCAAACGTCATGTAGTTGCTGGCGCGGGTGATCATCTTGGAGAGGTCGTCGGCCTGCTGCTTGTCATCCGACTGCCCCTTGCCCCGCAGCCCGAAACGAGACCCCTTCTTGGAGTCGGCCGCAAACTCGCGGCTGTCCTTCGATGAGAACCCCGTCCCTGACCGTCCAATACCGCCAGCTCGCGGCGTTCCTGTGCCGGTACGGAGGGAATCGTGCGACGACTTCTTGGACAGCATCGTCTTGCCTGTCCCGCTTGAGCGGAAAAGCCGGAATGAATGCCCCTCGCCGCTGTTAATGCTGAGGGCCTTCTTCGGGCTGCGTTCCTGTGGCGCATTAGACGTCAGAGTCGGCCGCAGCCGAAGCTCCAGCGATCCTGCACGTGTTGAGAAGCCAGACGAGTCCTTGTCCATCGCCGGCGTGGCAAGACGGCTGCTTGAGCCCGCCATAGATTCGCTGTCCTCGTCCTCTTGGCCGCCCAGATCATGCTTGATGATATAAGGCGAATGGTTCTTGCTGGCAGAGAACTTGTCCCCTTCCATACCGGGGAAGATGTACTCGAAGATACGCTTGCCGGCCTCGCGCTCCAGCTGAACCTTCATCGGGAACAGGTTCACTTCGAACCGTTCCATGACCGGAATACCCGCAATGGCCTCCAGCATGTACCAGTAGACGCGAATCATGTCGTCGTCTTCTCCGACTTGAGCAAATCCCTTTTCGCCGTCATAGTGGGGAGCAATAATCTCCGGGTACGTAGCATCCGGGAGAAGATTGAGACCCAGCACCTTGCCGACGCGGATGAGGTTCATGTGAGACCCGTCTGAGTTGTCAGTGCGGTCGTACTCCACATCCTTGAGCTGCAGCTCAACCAGGGGCTCGTTGGAATCTTGCATGAGGTGCCACACGATCTCGCGGGCCGATATGCTCCACTTCAGCAACGCATTGGTATCGCTGTGATTGTCGTACTTTCGCTGAGACGTGGTGATTGCCTTCATCATGAAGAACAGCTCGTCTTCGCAGGCAGCGAGGTCTCGCTCGAGGGAGAGGCGGTCCTCCCACCCTCTCATGTTCAGGTACTTGGAGTATATCTGGAAGTGCGACTTGATCTCCTCCAGCTGCCTGATCCGCTCCTGGAGCTTCTGGACCATCCGAGGCGCGCCACTCAGGTCGCTAAAGTCGGAAGCAAGCATAATCTTCTCCAGGCGCTCGCTGCGCGTCTTCTCCAAGGGTTCGCTGTACATGAGGAGGTCCAGCACAATGACATACATGGCGTAGTACTGGGACGAGTTGCACAGTGCTCGGGCTTGCGGGAACTCGACCCACAGGTTGTCCGAACGACACTCGGTCTCGGGCGATACCTCTCTGGTCCCGTCGTCCGTGTTCACTTCGTCATTGTACTTGAGACGCAGGTTGTTGAACTTGTCGTAGCGGAGCATGGCCGACGTCTTTTGCACGACGCGCTTGAAGCCAAAGGGATCGGCAGTGAAGTTGAACATGACCTCCACCGGGACCCAGGGCGGCCACGACATGCCAATCGGTGCGCCATATTTGCTGCCGGCGTACATGGATACCAAGTTCGTCAAGAACCACTTCTGGTGCGTGACAAAGAACTGCGTGCTGTCCATGTTGAGGGAGAAGCGACGCTGCACGAGGCCACTGACGGCATCCGAGATTCTGTTCTTGTCCATGACCTCCAACACCTTGAGCTCCATGCCCTTGGCAGTGACCAAGACGACATGCTTCTTGTTCTTGTCACTCTGCAGCTGAATCTGGGGAGCAATCAGCCGCACGTGGTAGCCCCTCTGAGGACTGAACTCCTTTGAGATGCCACTCTCCAGGTCTTCAATCGCAGCGCAGGTGCCGTCCCCGTTCGTGGCGAAGCTGGCGTTTGTGCGTCTGCGCCCCTCTCCCAGGATATTCTTAATGCGATCCTCGAGGTCCTGGGCCCCGTCCCTTTCCTGCACACTGGGTTCGGGAGACGAAGAGGTGCCTGACATCGAGGCTGCCTTGCCCGGCTTGTTGGACTTGGCCTTGTTCTGCTCCTCGACAATGTCCAGGATGAACTTGATGGCCGGTCGCGAGAGATAGTAGATGAAGCCTCGCCGCTGGCTGTTCTGGTGGATGTATCGAAGCACAATGTTGCGCAGCAAGTTGTTCCACTTGAGCTGCATGTTGTGAACGACGAAGCGGTTGTTGAAGTCGCTCTCGAATTCTGTTGTCGATGGGATGTTGAGAACATCGTCGCTTTCGCTCGATCTCTGTGACCCCTGTTTCCCGTTTCCATTGAGCACGTGGCTGCTCGCCGGTGCCTTGGCGCTCATATGTTCAAGCATATTCTCCAGAAACTCCTTCTTCTCCTTTAAAACACCGGTGTGCTTTCGGAGTGCATCGACATCTTCCACAAGCTCAGGGTCCTGAGAGTTGGTCTGGACCATCTTCAGCTCGGATTCGCCCAAGTTTCGTGAATGCGATAGCATCTGGACGCCAAGTTGGTCGAGTCGTTCCTGGATCAGCTGGGCCTGAACGCGCTTTGGGTCGTCGTCGTGTGTCATGATGCAGAAATGCGATGGCTCGTTGCCAAAGGGGCTTGTCCGAGTCGGATCTCCGGCAATGGTGCCGCCGATATCCGTCTGGCGGAAGTAGGTCAACCGGGGCGCATACGCCAGGGGCAGTATTTTGGTATCCGGGTGAGGCTCCGTGGGGAGAATCCAATCCAGCTCAACGAAATCGTCCATATCGATCCAGCTAAAGTCGTTGTCGGGGATTGTGAATTTCGAGAGGTCAGGCTTGTCGTCTTGCTCGGTGATGAGCGTCGATAGGCAGCCCTTCTTGATCGCTTCGGTCGTCGTGCCCTTGAGGCTCGCCGACACAGCTCGGACATCTGCACTGGCCAAGTCGAGCTGCGCTGCGTGGATCTTGATTCCCGAGGTCCTACTCTGCGTGTTCTTGCCCTTCTCGAGTGTGTCGAACTCCTCTCGTCGCTGATGCAAGTCGAGCATGAAGCTGTCAAAGCGGACCTTGAGACCAGTCGCCGAGACAGCATTCTCGGAGTAGTCCTCCGCGTCTTTGTGCTTGTAGATGTGGCTGAGGAAGAGTGGCGCCAAGAGCAGATTGTACTTGACCGTCGCCAGGTGTCGTCCGAATTTCTTGCTGTTCTTCTCGCGGCCCGGGAAGAGATTGCCCTGGCGGATCGGCAGCGACATCGGCTGGCTGAACAGACGCCACCACTCGAAAAAGTGTGTGAAGAACCGAGGAGTCAGGTGCACGGTGTTGTAGCTCCTTGACGGGTCGGGGTTCTGAGACTTCCAGTCGCGGTCCACGGGCGCGAGCACTGCAATGGACAGGTGGATATGCCGACTTCTAAAGCCTCGCATGGCATCGTACGGCACTCCATCCACCGACTTGGCATAGATGGGGTTCTTCAGAACAACGTTGTAGTGAGGCTCGAAGTCGAAGCGTCGCTTTCCGTCTTCGATGGCGCGCTCAAACACCAGGCCAGCCATCCACTGAACCTTGCCCGAGAGCTTCATGACGACCTTTTTGAATATCGCGCCAGCCTTGACGTTGTCGTCGCTGAGCTGGCTGTCTTCCTGGTCCCATCGGCGTGCTGCTTCTCGAACAAGGTGGCTGTAGTCTGGTATGGCCCAGATATACTCTCCGCTGTCGACAGTCATGAACCGCTTCGGGTCGTCTTCGGCATTGATGTTCCATCGCACGTCGTTGCGCCAGCAAAACAAGAAACCGGCGCCATTGCCCGTCACTTGGTATGGATCGCGAGTGCCTTTAAGGGAAAGATGCATCTCGCCGTCCCCTTTCCAGGCGACGTGGACGCGCGAGTGAGTGTTGAGCCTGAGCTTGTCCCAGAAGCCAACCCGCTCCGAGGGGTCCACCTGTGGCTTCGTGAAGGACTCGACTACCATCATCATGTCCTGGACAGCCGGTTGATAGCATGGCCCCCAAGTGATCCGGGTTGGCAGGGCGGTGTTGATGTCCATGTACACATCGGAATACGACTTGACTGGCCCAATGGTTCGCCGAACCTCGATCGCGAAGCTCCCTTCATTAGATGAGGCAGGGTCGGTGCTCCGTGGCGGAATGACATTGACTCGGACCCGCCGAGTCGACTCGACGCCTCTAAACTCCTCGGCAATGACAAAGTTGGTTTTCAGAGAAACAGCTTGCATCCTCGACGACTGCCCCGCCTTCAGGCCCGGTATATGCAGGATGGGCAGCGGGTAGTCGCGCAGGGAAAATTTGGCCTCGCCCATGCCAATGGTGACATGCATCGGGACCAGGAGGCTGTACTTCATGTCGCGCGGCATCCCCTTGCCCACTTTGTTGATGAAGTCTGGTAGGTCCTGCATAGCAAACGTCGGCTTGTCAACGATAATGTGCAGGTCGGATATCATGGCCGACATGAGAGCAGGCCGCTGGGGCACTTCGAGGATGTTCTCCGTCTCTTCAATATCCTCGGGCAACTCGTTCGGGCCCCAGAACATGCCCCGTAGTTCTCTCATGCTGTTCTGCGAGACTTTATATGCGCGTTCGATCCGTTTCTTCCAGGACTGGGCATTGAACTGGCTCAGGTTGGCGCGTGCGTCGTCTTCCGACACCTTGGCGTTTCCGTTTATGCCGAGACTCTCTCCGTCCGGGTCATACCGAGGCATGGCACCTCTTCGCAGGCCTTGGTTATCCTGCTCGTAGCTGTCGAGGCTTCTGCTTCTGAACCATGACGAGGACGAGTGCTCCATCCGGCCACGTGCGAATGCTGATCGGGATCGATTCTTGCTGCCTTTTCTCGACACCTCCTCGCGAACTCTCTTTGACTTGGCCTTGAAAGCCTCCTCACGGGCTATCCTTTGCATCTGCTCCACGCGGCCGGTGCGATAGATGATGCCGAGCTTCCACTCGAACGCGCCGTCCTCCATCTCGAAGAGGAAGTTTCGAGTCCGGACAGAGACCTTTGGAACGTTCTTGGGCCCTTCAGGCTTCTTCTCCAGGATGTACTCGTTCGTGCCGGTCTTGAAGCGATGGTGGAGCTGCTGGACCGATTTGATGACGTTGATAATGTTGTCGGTGATTCGGCTTACGGTAACTTCGTGGGGAATGCCAACCCGAATCGCTTCACTGACAATATCAATCATCTTTTCATCCACGGTCACGCCGCGGGCCGTCTTGTGCTTTGACTCGCGCAAGTCGACTCGCCCGTTCTTGATGCTAATCATTCTGGCCCAAACATTGCGCATTCGCGGCGGCTCAACGTAGAGACGAAGGAGCTTAGCGGACAAGTAAGGGGTAGACCATCTATGGCGGCCAGTTTCCAAGCCGTAGACGTGAAGCATCATCAACGGCTCGTGAGGTAATTCCGCCTTGATCTGTACCAGTGCAGCTTTGACGTCCACCGTCACCAGTTCCGGGGTGTCGGTAGATAGGTCATCGACGACGGGAACTCCTGGCGTGGGAGGCAGACAATCTGGGCTCAAGAGGGTGCCTTGCTGGCGAGGCCGGGCAATGTCTCGCCCTGTTCTCATGAACGCTCTTCGCAGGGTCATCGTGGCTACCCCCACTGCATAATGCCGGTACAATGAGTACTTCAACATGATCGTCCTAACCGATGATTGGATGTGAAACATGGGGCCATGGCTGTCAGAGGCCGTGGAGAATGCCAATTCAAGGCGAGGAATGTTGACAAACGGCTCCACTTCCAGTCTGTCTGTGTCGACGATCTGGGCCTCCATGCCTCGCGCGTGAAGGGCGAGTCGACGCCCGTCACCAGAATTCTGCGGCTTCCTCCTGAACCTAGGCGACGACGGAGCGGGGGTCAAGTCCGAGTCGGACTGGGTTATTGACCGGCTATGGGTCCGCCTTCTCGTCATCCGTCGTTGTAGCCCGTCGAGCCGGTGGGCGCGATACTCGGCGGAGAAGGTGTCAAGATGCAAGGAAACACCCCTCGTATCGTCGGAGATGTCCTCATCCATGCCGGCGACCTCGACATTGAAGTCGGACGCCTCTATGTGGCAACGTATGAGCCATTCGGGCATTGATCGCAGGAAATTCTGATGCTTGGCCGTCTTGGAGGTGGCTCGCTTTTCCGGCTCGACATCGATTCGCAGCTGCCGAACAATCTGCCGCAAGCCGTCCGTGATCTCCGGCCTTACCATGCTGATGGAAAAGGACCGAATGTTTCCAGCAACGTCGACGCAGATATCCGGCTTGGCCCCCAGATGGGCCTTGAGGTCAAAGGACTCAGTCGTCATGAGGTTGAAGATTTCGCCCGAGCTGGTCTGGTAGTATAGTTGGTGGGACTGCAGCCTCATCGACCCGTCAAGGAAGTAGTGAAGGTCTTCCACGGACGAGTGGGAAGACTCCACGTCGAGAGACACTGACGATATCGACGAAATGATGAGGTCAAAATCGTCGGGGTCTCCCGTGTCCTGCAACGGCTTGAGCTTAATTCGAAGAACGGGCTCGTGCATCGAAAACTTGATGTTGGCCTTGGGGAGGAGGCGGGAGATGAGGTTTCGATGCCCTTCATGTTGTGCCTTGGGAGGGCTGGGCTTCGGCTGCATAAGGGCAATGAGGAGCGGCAGGTGGCAAGGATCGAGGTCAACTGAAGGGGAGGTGATGACGGAGTTGGCAAACAAGATATTGGCATTCTTCTCTCCAATACTCCCGTCTTGCGCCAGCTCGACCGTCTTCGAGGGTAGCGTCGTGCGGACCGTGGTCGTCGCCATGGGTATGTAGACCAGTCGCTCCGGCTTCCCATGCCCTTCGTCCAGGCCAACCGAAATCGACAGGGCCGCAGCCAGCGCTTCGTGGGCAATGTCCTTGGACGGAAAGTACATGCGATGGGCTGGCGACTTCGGGTCCAGACGGTGAAGGTCGATGCCAACCTCCTTCATGGACGCATTCAGCAGGATTGGGTTCGCGCACGGCTTCACCGAGGTTATCCTTTTAGTGAGGCCGACAAAGCTGACGGCAAACTGCACCTCCTTGACCCCCCGCAGGATGGAGCTGCAGAACTCCTTGGAGTCCGAAACCGTCCTGATCAGGTCGTCGTTTGTGCTGCCTGGCTCGCCAAATTCTCGAACGACGTCCTCCAGGACGATATCCATGTGCTCATCCGGAGCAAACGACACGGAGTCTCTGTGGCACCGCTTGAATCGGGTTGCGCAGAGCTCAATTTCATCGTAGGGTATGTGGACCCTGCCCAGTTTCAGCGCAACGGTGGCGTCCCGCAGCCCGTCCCTCGACTCGTAGAGAAAACCGTGGACGTTGAGCAACGCATGGTCCAGAACCTCGAGGGACTCGTTCCCGGTTGTTGTGAACAAGACGCTCCGCACCGTCAAGATCCACTCTGCCTGGCGTTGGGCCTGTTTGCGAGACTGGGACTTGTTGAAGGAGAAGCGGCCGCGATCGACCATCTTGCGCCTCGTGTCGACGGCCATGGTGAAGCTGCCGACCTGGACGTTGCCCACGTCCGTCACGTTGATGGTCGAGTTTGTCGCAACCACGTCCACCATCCGGAGCCACTTGATGTTCCTATGCAGCCGCTTTATCCTCTCCTTGAACTTTGTAAGTCGTTGCCATGTCTCGCTGCGAGACGTTGCCTGCGTCTTCCGGCGTTGGAGGGGGGGCTTGTGCAGCGGCACCGATTCTGGGGGAGTCCCGTCATCCGGCGTCGCTTCGTCCTCGTCGTCCTTTGCCTCGGCGGTTTTGCGCCCTTCGAGCTCCCGGATGTCGAGTGTTACCACCAACTCGTTCAGGACGAGACTGACCCACGTCGGCTGAGCAAAGGTGGGACGGTGGACGTTGAGTCCCAGGCCGCGGATCTCGATCCGACATCCGTCTCGCGGGGTGTAGGCCAGGCGGCGGAGCGAGAAGTAGCCGACTCGCTGGATGGATATGCCGGTAAGAATTCGGATGACGGCCAAGAAGACAAACGACGAGAGGTACAAGAGGACGAGCAGGCCAAAGAGGAAGGTCGGGTTGAGGATCGCCATGGTCGCGAAGACCCCGTGGACGGACCAGAGCTATACCGCTACGCACACGAGTCGCATTAGCAGGGGGGCCGTGTAGCGACGAGGCCGGGACATACATGGCGCTGCCAGTAGATGGATCATGACCTGGATGTCAGAGGCGCATACGGGCCAGGTGCGCCATGGCCGTGTCCGCCGGAGAATGGTGAGAGTCGCGATGGTGACGGGTGTACTCTGTACGCTCGGGATGCCGGCTCGAGGCAAACCGGCGACTGCAAACTAGGTTCGCGACCGTCGAAGTCGTAGGCCGTTTGCTGCGGGTGTGTCGGAAGCGCTACCCCGAGACCAACAGTCGGCGGAGCGCGAGCGGGTCGGCGTCGTGACGTCAGGAGCTCGACGGCGAAGCTGCAGACCAGGGGCGGCAGTGTGGATAGGGAGATACGGAGCGTCGAGTCGGCCTGGTGAAGCTCGGCCGGCGGTCGCGGTTCAGGCACTGAGAGCGTGATGGTGGTGCTTGGGGCTGGAAATGGATGACGGTTACTAGCTCCAGGAATCGCGGCCCCAAATTATTATGGCGTCCAGTAAAGGTACGTACCGCCAAGGTGCGGGTGGTCCACCGTTGGCACTTATCGCAAGGCCGCTATCCGCAAAGTACTTCGTACTCGTACTTCGTATCAAGATGTCAACACAATCAAACATGCATGTCTGACTGGCAATGGCAAAATGGGCAGACAGCCAGCGCTGGAATGCTGCGAGCGTGACTAATTTCCAACTGCGTCTCGGGCCGTCCCATCGCCTTGCAAGTTGGGCCTCCGCATCGCCCGCCTCAGCCACCGTGTAGTCCGCATGTTCGTCTAATTCCGCAGCTGGAGGCCTCAGGACCAGACACACCACCATGCCGCAGCGCAGCGTCCCGGCAAGCCTGCTGGCGGCAATCGCCTGGCTTGTGCTTCGTAGAACGGGCCCATCTCGCAGCCAGCCGTGCTCAGACTCTACGAGTATCGATGGTTCGATCTCGTGGGGCTCATGCGAGCGGGGCTCGATGCACGGTTATCATGGACTACCCTAGACCCGGCGGCAACCGGACACGCCAGAATAGGCTCATCCAGCGCTGCAACAAGACTGCTTGCTGGAATTTGTTGGGATTGATACCCTTTGGTATACTGTTCCCAAAACTGCGGCTTGATTGGCCTCTTTGCCCTCCTAGCGCTAGCTGGTGTCCGACTCGGTATGAGCCAAGGGCCAAATCGGGTCGAATGTGGTACAGCTGACGGTTCCTTTTTCAGATTTCAAGTTTGACTTCCCAAGTTCTCTGTATGTACAGTAGCTAAAAGCCACGACCCTTGGGAATACCACAGGGGCTATTGTTACAATGTCCGCATGAACGACACATGTCCTGCCATAATACATCCCGGTATACAACGATCCAACACCCTCACGGCCGTAGTTGAATCGACTCCACGAGCCTCGTGAAATACTGCCTCATTTCGACGAGTTTGCGGCCTGCGCCTCTTGGACACCGGCCGTTCGTTCCGCAACCCTCAGCTCTGCGATCTTGTCGTCGATGAGCGCAATGTCCGCCTCCACCTTCAGGATCTTCTCTCCCATCATGTTCAAGTACTCCTCGTCCGTCAGCTTCTTGAGCGGGCTCCATTTGGACCAAAACTGGCCGTCCTTGTCGTCCTTGACCCGGGGCTCGCGGGCTTCAACGCGGTTGGCAACCATCTGTCCGCCGGCGCCAAATAGCCCCCACAAGACCATTGCTGGTAGAATCTTCGGAGGACCCCCTATAGCCTGTGTCAGTCACATCGCACCCGCAATGCCAATGGAGAAAGCGTACGCATCAAGCCTGCGACTGCGCCGGCGGCCGAGCCCGCAATGGCGCTGGCCTTGGTCTTGTCGACTGGGCGCAAGTGCTCCTCGCCTCCCAGGGCTTTCATCGCCACCGTCCTCGTAACTGAGCCTCGTTAGCTATGGCTCAATGTGTAGACAGGATGACACATACACCAGTAGCTGGTCCCCAGCGTAAACCACTGGACGCCGGACAACACTCCGCTGGCAAAGGGGTTGGTGTCCCGGGCGATGGCCCCTCCAACGCCGGCCAAGACACCGGCACCACCTAGAGTCGTTAGATTTGGCCTTTGAAGAGCCACGAGCTGACATACCGGACCAGGCACCCACTTTGACGGGAGGGACGAGGAGCTCCATGATCTCGGGGGGCAGCAGGCCGCGCCTTTGTCTCTGATGTGTTGATGAGCCCGGCTGAGGCTCATCTTGGACGCCCATGACTGTCCCCAAGAGCTGTAGGATGAAGCCGCGGCTCCGGATAAAGAGCGCAGAAACGCCCTGACTGCACCGATACACGTCTCGGCACTCCTGTGTATGCACAATAGCAGGCTGGTGCGCGTTGCTGAGGAGTGGATAGATCTGATGTTTGATGCCCAGAGCGCAGCTCGGCCTTCTCCAGTGGATCGAGTCGCCGGTTTTAGTGGACCAGGCACTGAAAAATCCCCCAGCAAACGAGGGCCACAGGGCCTGGCCACACAAACAATCGCAAATCGGATCACGGCGCCTAGTCCCGAACGGGTCTAGCGGCTCCCACTCCCTGGCGGGTGAAAATTGAGAGGGAACCCTCACGACACCTCCATCTTTTTCCACGCCGAGCAAATTTCGACTCGCCAACCCCAGACATCGGCAACGCTCGTCGGGGTCCAACAAGCATCACCACCGTCCCGATCCCGCGCCAATCCCGAGCTTCACCGCCGCCGCCGCTTCCGGTTCCGCCTACGAGAGGACGGAGCTGCTCGCATCAGCCCCAGCCTCAGATCCGCTTGCCCACGCGCATCGGTCGTTGAATCCGTTGCGCGTCACAGCTCGACCGCAATCATGGGTACGTCGTTGCCCCCTCGATGCCCTGTGCCGAGACAGACAGCCGCTGATACCGCCGCCGACAGCTCCCAAGAAGAAGGAACAGCAGAAGATGTCCCTGGGGGACTTTCTGACTGATACAGGTCCGTCTCCCACAGCCTTGTCGCACTCCAACCCCTCCTCCCTCGACATATCCCGCCGATGCCCCTCCCTCGGTGCCATCGATCACGGCGTGCTGACCTGAAGCAGGTTTTGGTGGAGGCTCTTGGGCCGATGAGGTTGAAGAGACCTACGGTGAGCTGGCCCCCCGTCCATTCCGTATGCTGGACAGTCGCTAACAATCGCGCAGTTGCCGGTATGTGCCATTGATGCCCTCGTGTTACTTGACGCCGTACTGACCAAGCCCAGTTGGCACCCAGCCGCTTCCCGCCAGCGACCGGCCTCGCTATGGCGCCGGCGGCGGCAGCATGTCGTCCTGGCAGGACCGAGGTGAGCAAATGCCGATTTTCCGCCTCATTCTCACCGAGTTGCTAACGTGCGCCAGGCTACTCTGTTCGCGAGACCGCTCCCGCGACGTTCCCTGAGCGGCCTCCCTATACTGCCCATCTGGGCAACCTGTCCTATGATGCCACGAATGAGAGTGTGACCGAGTTCTTTGACGGCTGCGAGGTCGTCAGCGTTCGCATCATCGAAGATCGCGAGATGATGCGCCCCAAGGGCTTCGGATACGTCGAGTTCACCACCGCCGATGGACTCAAGAAGGCCCTGGACCTCGACGGAGAGTCATTCCAGGGACGAATGATCAAGATCAAGATCGCCGATCCTCGTATGTACCCGTTCCGACACGACAAACACCATCCGCTGACACATATCTAGCTCGTGGCGGTGACAGCCGAGGAGGAGAGTCTTCGCGCGACCTCAGCGACTGGTCTCGCAAGGGTCCGCTCCCTGATCTTCCTGGCCGAGGTGGCCGCCAGCCGTCTGACTTTGGCGACCGTCGTGGGCCTCCCCGTGAAGGCCGCGATCCCGCCGCCGAGCCCCGTGCCGCCCGCGAGATGACCTGGGAGCGACGAGGACCACTGTCCCCCATTCCCCAGCAGGAGTTTGGATCCGGATCTCGCGATGGCAGCCGCCCCCCGCGCCCTGCCCCGGAGGGAATGGGTGAACGTGGCGACTCGCACCGTGGAAGCCGCGCTGGAGCCTGGGGTGAGGGACGCCCGGAAGGTAGCCGCCCCCCCCGCGTCGATCAGCCTGAGCGTACCGTTACCGCCTCCGAGAAGGACCACCAGTGGCGCGAGAGAATGCGCCCTGATGCTGCCGTCAAGTCGTCCACCCCGTCGGGAGATGGCAGCGCCCCGCCGTCTCCCGCCTTGTCGCACGCCGCGCCCGCTTCGACTGGACGCCCGCGCCTGAACCTTCAGAAGCGAACCGTCTCAGAGGCCACGGATGCCGCCCCTGCCCCGGCTGTCGATGCCAAGGCGAGCCCTTTCGGCGCCGCCCGCCCCATCGACACCGCCCAGCGTGAGAAGGACATTGAGGAGAAGCGCCAGCAGGCGATCATAGAGAAGCGAGAGGCTGACGAGAAAGCCAAGGAGGAGCGACGTCTCGCCAAGCAGGCTGCTGCCGCCAAGGCTGCCGCCGACGCCGAGGCTGAGGCCGAGGCAGCTGAGGCGGCTGAGGCTGCTCAGGCAAAGGCCCAGGAGGAGGCTGCCAAGGTGGACGAGGAGAAGGTCGCCGCCGAGCCTGCCGCCGAGGCCACCGCCGAGGCCAAGGAGGACGAATCCGCGGAGAAGCAGAACGGAGCGTCTGGAGAGCAAAAGGTGTCGATTAGAACCCGGGAACCCCGCGAGCCCCGCGAGCCTAAGGAGCAGGCGCCCAAGTCCCGAGCGGCCGAGGCTGGTAGCTGGAGATCAGCTTCGAGCGAGCAGCGTGCGAACCGGGGACCCCCCAGCGGACCGCGAGGCGGTCGTGGAGGTGGCGCCCCCCGCGGCGCGCGCGGCGAGGGCCGTGGCGGCCGCGCCAACGGCTCGCCTGCCCAGCAGGC
>JALHCC010000388.1:0-12050 GCA_024340765.1 Tolypocladium cylindrosporum | reverse complement strand
TGGTTTTTCCTCCGATTTCTTAGAGACGGCCGTCGTTGCCACTCATCATTGATTGCCCTGACTTACACGATACATTAACGCTGCCTTGACGAGCGCCTGCTAGACGACTAGCATGACTTACACCGCAGACGCGGCTTGTGCCACTTACACGCCTCGCGTCTTACACGGCCGGCCGACTTAGACGGTTGCCTGACTTACACGACTAGATGACTTACACGGCACCCGTTGCACTCGGCTTTTGGTGTGTTCTTTCGTCCTCAACAAAATAGTTTTCGTTTAATTGACGACATGGTTCAGCCATCTGACCTGGAAGCAGATTAAAATGAATTGCCGGAGGTCGGGTAGATGCTTTGGGAGGGGCAACAGAGCTTCTCTTAACAGCCTTGACGACTAGCGACTATTCAAGAGTGTGATGGCCAGATGGTGCATTTCCATGCTCTCTCAAGAGCGTGTCACTCTTTAGCTCTCATCAAAGAAATTGCGATGGTTGAAGTACCAGCAGTACAGGCAAGCAGTAAACAACCATTCTTTAAAGATCGTACCACAAACCAAGACTAAACATCGCTCGTCTCTCTCATCATGTCCGAGCGTAATTCTTGCAAAACGTCATCCGAATTTGCGTATTCGTTCCTCCAGCATTTCATGGTGACCTCGCCGGCAAAGAGCCCATCAACGTCGGGAAACTGTCCTTTCTCTGTCTATACCTGTACTCATCCATCTTCTCTCCTGCCTCGAAAGTTCCAGGACTGTGGTGTGGCCAGTGTCCGGTGAGAATTGTGTAGATGACCAACGCGACACTGCAAATATCCGTTTGAGCAGTCGAGACAGGCACTGACTTTGGGTCATAGAAACCCGAGTCTGGCAACTGGCCCCCGTCCAGGCCATGTATCTCACATGTAGAGCCACCAAAGTCATACAGCCAGAGATCGAGCGAGATAGGCGTTGTGGCATGAACCAGGAAGCTCTCCGGACGCAGATGAGAATGTATAACGTCGTGACGATGTATGTATGCGATGGATTCAACAGCCTTAATACACCACTTTCTGCGGAGTGCAGAGGAGGTCGTCTCGTAGTTTTCGTCTAGATGGTGCGGAAGATTGCCATGGCTAGACTCGATGAGAGCAATCCTTGCGGGTCTCCTGGCGCGTGCTACCTAAGGTATCTCCATCGTGTTAGTGACGTGCCCCTTACCGAGGTTATCAAGCCTACCCAACGATTCTGGCATGGCTTCCCAGCAAGTGAAGGATTTTCCGTTCGACTGAGAAGTTTTTGGCGGTTTTGTCGGTCAGTAATTGATACGAGCTGCTTTCTCTCCGGATTTGAGCGAGGTACTTGAGCACAACCCCCTTTAAAGCTTGGCAAACATGCGACGCGGAGCCTTGGAAGGAATCCAGAGCCATTATATCTGAATTGGTAAATGATTGAGGGCAAGGACGAGATGGGGGCACGTCCTACGGCCGGCACCAAACGCGAAAATACCAATCAAGCACGTGGTGCGGTTATGGACCTCCACAAACATCAGACCCCGTTCCCAGCTGCCGTCCGTCACTCATGGTTCTCTGCAGCTTGCACATTGGGAGTGAATGTTATTGTTTACGTTCCTTGACAATCAATGACGTAGACGGGAGTCAAGACGCGGGAGCTACAGGTATCGCTTGCATTGCCTAGTGGCCGCCGCAAGGACACGAGACGCAGCTCATGTCCACTGACGCCCAACTGCTGGGTGATTGCCACATTGAACAGCCTCTCGCCCGTGAGGCAGAAGAGATCATTCTCCTGCTCAATTGCCGCAGGAGGATTCGCTGCTGCAAAAGCGGGCTGTCAGTTTGCGGAGGTGTACGGCAGCTACCGCCAAAGCAAACAACAATGCTCTTCAATCTTGCCAAAACAAACCGCTCTGCAAGGGCAGCAGCGCCAGTAGCGCCACTAGAGCCAGCACGGCAGATCGGGCTCTAGCCATGCTAGCAAGGAAGCCGCGGTATCCGTCTGGCAGGGCTTCCTAGCGCGCCACGAAGGGGCACGACCCAACTTCGCCAGGCCACGTAGCCCGGTTGGTTACTGAACCAACTGCATTTTACTCCTTCGTTGGCCGACGCGAGGCAGCAGCACCTCGATGAACCTTGATGGTGAGAAGAGGAAGCGGTGACGGTGCAAGGGCCATGTTGGACGGATAGCAATGCTAGGGATAGCAAGGACGGCAATGTTAGCAAGGATGGCAACATCAGCAAGAGCGGCAACATCAGCAAGAGCGGCAACATCAGCAAGAGCGGCAACATCAGCAAGAGCGGCAACATCAGCAAGGACGGCAACATCACCAGGAGCGGCAAGGCCAGCGAGGCAAGCAATCTCAGCACGGTAGGATGCACCAGAAACAGCACGAGTTGCAGTGGCTTTGTTGTTTGCTTTAGTGGTGGCCGCCCCGCACCTCCCTAGGTTGGTACGCACCGCGAGATATCTGCTGGTCGTGCTGCCAACCGCCTTTCTACTCCTGCCACCGCATTCTTGCAGCCGCCCATCATATCTTGTCTCGCTCTAGTGACCGCCGTGCCCGTCGGTCAACTGCCGCGTCGAATTTCAATCTCTACGTGGGTTCTGCTACGATGGCTCCTCTATCGGACCATGATTGCGAAATCATCGCGCGCCACCCCCTGGGCAGCCTTTTGGGCCGCCTGGACAAGTTCCTTCGGGATGCAGAGCAGTCCTGTGCTTCAATCTCCAGTCCGCAAGAGGACACGCAGGATGACTCCGACACTGACGACTCGGAGGCTGACGACGCCAAACAAGGCCGCAGAGTGGCGATATTACGACTTCTCTCTGCTCTTGTGGACACCGAGGCAGCTCTCCATCTTCGCTTGAGCGGCGGTTCTGGTTCAAATATCGTCTCCAAACTGGCCATTCTCATTCAGCTTGTCCACAACGGTCACTTCAACTACAGCTCCTACCGCCCACTGACGAGGCTCGTCATCCACAACGCATCCGACTCTGAGATCTGGAGCGCCGTGTTTGATCTCATCCCCAGCGTCCTGGCCACGCACGACGACACGCCCATGGCCCATTCCTCGGCCTCCCAGGAACGGACACGCTCGGCCTCCCAGGAACGGACACGCAAGGCGGTGGAGAGAAAGGTTTTCCAGGAGATCCGATTCTGCACATATCGCCATGTGCAAGGCTTCTTCGAGAAATACTTTGAGGGGAAAGAATGGACGCGCCGTGCCTTGGACATCTATAAGGCGACCAAGCAATGTGAGGTCGTTCCGCTTCCGGACCCGCCAGTGCAGGCCGAAGTTTTCGACTGGTGGTTCAAATTCCAGGACGACTTTCTCCCAGAAGAACAAGGTCGTTACTATACGACGATGAGACCAACAGACCTGGTTGGTGCCGAAGCCCAGCGACACATCCATCTCTTTCTCAAGCGAATGGATGGGCAAACGCCCAATGCAACGCACGACTGGAGGGACGTCCAAGTGATTGGTGGACTGAGGGCGTCCAGCAAAGACAAAAACGCGTCGCTCCTGCAGCTTGGCCAGCATGTGCGGGACGTCTTCTCCTGGCAACCGACGCGTCGATACGTCCCCGCGTTTTCCATATGCGGTCGCGAGATGGAGGTTTGGGTCTTTGACCGCGCGGGGTGCTACAGTCCCGGCGCGTTCGACATCGACGCGAAGCCCGAACGGTTCATACAGGTCATCGCCGGCTACATGATGATGGATGAAGAGGAGCTGGGCTTGGACATGTTCACCGAGCGGGATGGCAAGGATCACTTGGTACACGTGGAGCAGGACCTGTCCCCGGGCAGTGCGACACTGCGGTTGCGGTCGCAGTTTTTCACCCGCCAACGGGCCATTGTCGGCCGTGGGACGTCCTGCTTCCTCACGAAGCCTCCCGACTCGGAGCATTGGAGTTGTGTCGCCAAGTTCTCGTGGACGTCCGACAAGCGAAAGCCGGAGGCCGACCTTCTCCGGTTGGCCACGCAGAGAGGGGTCGAGGGCGTGGCCAGGTTGATCGGCCACCGTCGCATAACCAGCATCCAAGAGATGCGCTCAGGCTTGACATTTCCGGAGCCATACTCCTTCCGAGGCCATCCAGGCATTGCACCAGCTTCTTCGCAGTCCTCCTCCCGGTCTCGGACTTCCAGCTCGCTTTCTCAGTCGTCCAGCGGGCGTCATCATGACCTGAGCCTCGCCGACAAGCAGCCGAAAAGGCGCAAGCTGGATGATGGAGGAGAGAAGAGCGCTGAGCAACCAGGGTACAATGGTCAAAGAAGGGGCAAAGGGCAGAATGACGGTGCGCTCGACCTGGACGCGGCGCAGGGGGCGAGTCTGCGCGCCAACAACAATACGCCGTACGATACTCGGGTGTTTAGATGTCTCGTCATCTCCCCGGCTGGTCGGGCGCTTCACAAGTACGGACGGCTATCGGAGCTCCTGGAGGCGCTCCGCGACGCCATCAAGGCGCACAGGTCCCTCTATCTCAAGGGCAACATCCTGCACCGGGACATTTCCGAGAACAACATCATCATCACCGACGCCAAGGAGGTTGGCGTCGTGGGGATGCTGATCGATCTGGACCTCGCCAAGGAGCGCGACAGCGCACGCAGCGCCGCGCCCGGCCGCACCGGCACCACGGAGTTCATGGCCATCGAGGTGCTGCTCGAGAAACCGCACACGTATCGCCACGACCTCGAGTCGTTCCTCTACGTGCTCATCTGGCAATGCGCGCGCTGCGCCTGGGGCAAGGTGTGGCCGATATCGAAATGGTACAGCGGCAGCTACCGGGACATGGCGCACGCCAAGCGCGCAGACATGCAGGTCGATGGCTTCGAGGATGTCCTGAAGGTGTTTGTGCCTCGGTTCAACGCGGTCAAGCCGCTCTGCAGAGAACTGCGTGGGATTCTGTTTCCGTACCAGGACGGGCTGTTCATGGGGACACCCGAGGACCCAGAGGTGCTATACGGGCCGATTCTCGAGGCCTTCGGCAAGGCTATCGATGACATGAAGGCTACGGAGTGATGGGCTGGTGCATGAGCGCTTGCTGCGGGTCAGTTCGGACGATGAAGGCCAGTAGCATACGGCAGACATGAATGATGAAGACTTCTTCGGGGAGCTGGTGGTCATCGCTGAAATCCCACGTTCTTGCACTTTCCCTTTCATCCCAGCCGCGTCCATGGTGTAGTAAGGTGGTTTTCCCTTTCGCCAGATACGTTCCCAGATCAAATCAAGCGTTGGCATGACCGGCCACGGCAACAAAGCCAGGAATGCCTAGGCAATGCGTTTTAGTGTCGCCAGCCGACGCCTCACTTGCGAGAGTCAGGCCCAAGCCGTAACCTGCGTCGACTATATCTCTTTTGTTGGCTTGTTTGATAGCTTCGTGCCTCTGCCGCTTTGCCTAATCCCTGCCATTTTGGTATGCAGCAGCGCCTTGTCGAAAGGTTTCTAGGTCGCTCGGCAGAGCCCATGCTTTGAGCTGCGTCGTGGCATAACCGGGCCGTTCCCCTAGGGCAGATGGTGGTATTAGGTGACTGGTGTACATCTTGAGCTGCCCTCCGTGGTATACAGAGGTGAGTGTATACGCCTTGGCATCGTACTGTGGCTCCGACAGCTTATATGACTGCACAGCCGCCTTCAAAGCGGGTTTTCGTCAAGACTCATAGCACGCACGACTTGGACTCCTGGGGCAAGGCCAACATGATGTGGCATTTTCTCGATTGGTTCGTCTGCTCTCAACGCGAGACTACGAGCTGCTTTGAGCTTTGTACAACGCGAACCCTTCGTATACCGAGACCGCATGCGAAACGCCATCGCCCGAGTCGAGCACGATACGCGTTGTCCGCCCGCTGGCGTATAGTGACAGCACGGCCTGGATGGACGTGTGCAGGGCGGGGACGTTGAAGGTTTTAAAGAGGATCTGGGCAGCCGTGTTGCGGTTGCTTCAAGGGTTCAGGGGCGGCTCTGTCAAGAGGACGGGGTGCTGTTCACCGTTAGCCGCGCTCGCACCTCCGTCACCGTCGGCCGGGACAAGGTACTAACCTCTTCGCTGAGAGTCTTGAGGCCCTTGCCGTACACATACTCCCATATTCGCTCCATGTCGTCCCAGTCCGTCACGATGCCGTGCTCCAGCGGGTACTGAATCTTCAACAGGCCCCTCAGCTCCGTGGCCGCCTTTTGCCCTATGAACACGCCCCTTGTACAAAAGCAGGGGATGGAGGACCCGACATCCCCAGGATTTCCCACAAACAGGCCAAGGAAGAGGACAACCAACGGCACTTCAAAATACTGCGCGACGAGCATATGACCAAGCTGGAGTTGAAGGAGAGAGGATGCGGCATTCGGAAAGGCGGACAAGACCGATGGCCAACCTGGGGCAAGGAAGCTTACACTCATGTCTGAGCTCCACCCGGACTTTCTCGCCGACATGAAGTTATGGCGATGGATTGAGCTTGTATTGGAAGAACCCGAGTCTGGATGTTTGCCCGCACTTCTCTCGACCTGGCATGGCTGCTAAGCTGGAGAGTTTGGACGCACCTGCAACATCACCTCGCCGGATCCGGTATGTCCTGGCTCATATCAGAGATTCACTGTAACCACTCCACCGGATGACACTTCGACACACCGACATGTGGCTCTTGACACTGTTCCTGGACAACATTCATCTATCAAGGCTACCAACGAATCAGGCGACACCACGACTGAGAAAAGGGATCTGCAAGGTCACATGCCCATAGACATGTTTCCACAGGAGGAGACGCACCCGCACCCTACGAGGACTTTTCCGAGCCTCCTTCAAATACCATCACGCCAAAGAGCCGGGCCGAGGTCGGCCGAGCAGCCCGCGTCTTCAAAGACTACATGGAGCACATGCTCCGAGACGACACCGCCGCCCTGGACCAAAGCACGCCCGGCTCTGGCATCATGACGCCCTTTGTCACGCCCTCGCCGAGCACGACCTCAACCCGGAGGCACAGAATGCAAAGGACTCGAGGGGCGGCAAGAAGGGCCTCGGTGTCGACTAAATTCATAGCAACCTCTTCGCCATCAACTTTGCCGACCACGACACCACCGCCAACACTTTGGCCTTTTCCATGTCCCTCCTCGCTGGACACCCTGAGGTGCAGGCCTGGATTGCCGAAGAGACTGCCGTCGCCGTGCTGGCCTGCTTGTTCAAGACACTGCTTGCTGGCCAGTAAGGACGCCTGCGAGAGCGACGAGCGCGAGGAAGAGAGCCCTGGCCTGTGCAAGCAAGGTTGACATGCAGATGCTGTCTAGCCCTCTGCTAAAGTATGAAACAAGGCACAAAGAAATTACACAACAGCCCAAGCCGTGCTTAGAGCCGTTTTGAAATGGCTCTATGACGCATACACGAGCAGCCCCAATAGCTGTCGTAGCTACTGTAGCTGTCGTAGCTGCTGCAGCTATCATAGTTGCCACAGCTGCCACAGCCATAGCTGCTTTAGCTATTAGGCCACAAGGGTCTTTAAAGCTGGCTAGGTTGCGCCCAGTGCACAATGTATCGTCACGGGGGACGGGAGCTTAGAGAAGGTGTGGTGTAAGTGGTGCCTGCGCAAGCAAATCTCTCACGTCGTGTAAGTCAAAGCAAAAGACAGCGAGTGGCAACAGCGGCCAACTCTAACAAATGGGAGGAAAAGCCAGGATTGTCGTTCTGCTCCAATCCTCCTGGCACCGACAGGTCAAGCTCACGCAACAACCTGGCCGCCTCTTGTGCTAATGATGTCCGCCTGTCAGCAAAGTTCCCCACAGGAACTGGATGAACCACTCACGGGTCACTCTCTCCAGAGCTCCCAAAGTAGATGGACAATCCTCCATCAACTCGCCTGTAAGGAGGCTGTACAGGGGGATCAGTTCCACGTTGTTGTGGAGGACAAGGCTGTTCTCGGTGGGTGCCGCAACGTTCTTGTTCCTGCAGGGAAGAATGGTCAGCAACTCGTGCGAACAAGAACAATGGGTTTTACTCACGAGGCCGTGATCTTGCAGTCCAGTGCGTCACCTTGCGATCCAAACCATCGAACTTGCGGTCCAATCGACCAACCCTGCTGTCGAACTTGTGGTTCAACAGGCCACACTGTTCCAAGATGGCATTCATCTTTTGCATCAAACGGGCACTGTTGTCCATGTCGAAACTGGGCTGCTGTACCGTGCGCTCCGCTTCCATGGTTGCCGTGGCAAAAGGCCGATCAGATGGAGGCGATTCACTTTGTTGCATAGGAATATTTGCAGGACTGAGTCTGACAGACTACCGCTCCGCTCGAAGAAGCATTGCATGCATCTCATGCATCATGTCATCTCGGACCCCTGCTCCCTCCCGTCCGCTGCAAGTCACTGACCCGTCCGGAGCTACATGCCCAGTTTCACAGGAACCACCCCGACCTATGAATGCGGGCGCAAAACCACCGTAGCAAATACCGCCATGCTCCTCGTCCGAGTTTCTTTGGAAGAGCCATCTCCGTCATAGCTACTGAACTAATCTCATCGTTGCCAGTCCTGCTATGGCCGAAGACTCGACGCTTCAGACCCTGCGGTGAAACCCTTTCCGGCGGCGCTAATAAGGCAATGCGGGCTTGTACCTGTCGGTGCCGTACAAGTCATCCAATCGTGTAAGCCGTAGCGCCGTGTAAGAGGTGTTGGTAGTATAAGTCGCGTAAGTCGTGTAGGCGATATAAACGGTATAGGTAGTATATGTCGTCCGGACCCTACGCAGGCGCCCGTATAAGTAGATTTCTCATATCGTGTAAGTCGGGGCAAAAGACGGGGAGTGGCAACGACGGCCATCTCTCAGCAGGTCGGAGGAAAAACGAGGAGTGTCATTCTGAAGCTACAGAAGCTCATGAACGGATAAAGGACATGAGGGACATCTGTTCTAGGACCCAGACGTCTCTTTCCGGCTATGCTGCAACAGTCTTCTAAGCCGCCGGCTGCGACGTGCATGCCCGGCCGCAACACGACTACCCGGCCGTCCTACACCCCCATCTTCGCTCCGCCCTGATCTCCCATTCACTCGCTCCGCGCCGGAGCCCGCCCTCGCCGCGTCCCAGACCATCCTGACAAAAAAGACAAAGAACCGACTCCCGCCCAGGCCCCGCCCGGAGAAACAACCGCCAAGCTACCCGGCTCATACCTTTGGCTCCATACACAACAATCTCCCGTAGCTCCGACCAAACCCTTCCAGCGTGGACGCCGTATACCCCTGCCAGACGAGGTAGCCGCTCAGGACTAGGACCACGCGCGGCGTGTGCGCGTTCTCCGGCATCCTGCCCACGTAGCGCACCGTCACCCAGTCGACCGCCGCGTCGCCCGAGACGGCGAGCGCGTAGTCGCCCTGCATCTTCATCCGGCACAGGGCCGCGCACAGCTCGTCGGCGAGCGCACTCACGCTCTGCCCCGGGTCGCAGTGCACCGTGGCGTCGAACGCCTGCGGGTCGCGGCCGCTCATGGTGGCCGTGGGCTGCTGCCGAGCAGAATCACGGTGTTGCGCACGAGGGGCTGGGGTTCCTGCGAGAGAAGAATCACGGTGCCGCGCACAAGGCGCAGGGGCTCCTGCGAGAGAAGAATCGAGGGTCGCGGGCACGAGGGGAAAGGGAATACACTCACGGCCTCAAACTCAACCAAGAGTTCCTCCTGAAAAGTCGCGCCTGGATGCTGATGGATGGATGGATGGATGCCAGTCCTCGGGTCTGCTGCTCGGCAGAAACCACAAGATGGTATACGATGGCCCTTCTTATACCTCTGGTATTCCTGCCCGGTCGCAGTGACGCTCGCGGCTGGCGAAGCCATGTTTGTCTCCTCCCGCGCAGCTTTGTTCCCCGACAAAAAGGCGTTTGTTCATCGACGCCGTCTGCGTTTTCCCGAAAAGGCGCAGGTCTGCTTCGCGCAATGGAAAAAGGCCTTGTCCCTTTCATGCCTCTCGGCTTTCCCCCGAAAGACGCGAGTCTGTCTGCTTCGCGCAATTGAAAAAGGCTTTATCCCGTTCATGGCTCCCGGCTTTTGTGCCTCACAGCTGGCTGGCATGCATCACCGCCCTTGTCCATCCTTTGGGCGTTGTCACTACTCTTGACTCCTTCCAAGTCGCTTCCGTCTACTGCCGCGTCTGTCCCTCGCTTTGTCACAACTGCTCGTTATGCTCCCCTCTGATTACTAGAGCACGCACGCCCCTTTGCTTTGTCCCCGGGTCGCCAGGATCGGAGCCGTCATGTGCGCGCGCCGCCGGCTATTCTCGTCCCCAAAGACACACGCCGCGCCACTGGCTCAACACGCTCTTGTGTGGTTTGCCGACGTCCACCCGCCAATACGACGCATCAGGCCGCACACTGGCTCAACACGCTATTATGAGTTTCCCGACCTCTGTCCAACTGGCTTGACGCGCCATTACCTGATTCTTGTGTGTTTCGTGGGCGAGAGCCTGGGTTTCGGACAGGAGGTGTCCCGACCCACTTGGCCGCCATTGTGTATATAACTGGGACCGCCGTCACCCCGACTTGAGCTGGTGAAGGGTGTCACATGCAACGCGCAACCGCCGCATCATTGTTGATGACTCGGTGGGTGCATTCAGGGACGAGCCTTGGCTTGTTCCACTGAGAAGTGAAGCCCGTCTGCGTTGATGACTCGAGACTTGATTGAAGCTCGCTGCCAAAGTCTGACGCCCCCTACACGCCGCGTGTCATCGTCGCGAGCCTGGTTAGTCGGGCATCACGGCCACGCCCGCCTATCATCATCCTGAGCCTGATTAGTCAAGCATCACGGCCACGCCCGCGTATCGCCATCGTGAGCCTGATTAGTCGAACATCACGGCCACACCCGCGTATCATCATCGCGAGCCTAATTAGTCAAGCATCATCGTAGCCTGATTAGTCAAGCATCACAAGATGAGTCTTGACAAGTCAATTCCCTCACTGTCAAAAGGCCAATTGACTCCCCACAACTCTCATCCACGGCATCCTCCTGATTACCTCGACAAGCCGCCACGGCGCACATGCGACATGGAGGAATTAATATCTATTCCTCCGTCTGTCCGACCCCGGGCCTGACTGCCGATCATGAAACGAACTTGTTCCAGCGCACGTCCCTCCGCCCCCGGCTGATGCCACTCTCTCATGATCTCGTGTGCGCCGATCAGGTGTGAAACGTGGTTCGTTTCGCCCCTACTTAAATGACAAGACAGGACTGATCCGTCAAGGAAGCTTATAATACCTTGTCCGTATTGCACGCCGCATCTCTCCCGACGTGGAGGATGGATTCTCGTGCGAGAAGCGTGTACCCGTCCTGTTCAAACCGCAGCCCACACGCCATTGCAATGCGCCTTCTTGTCATTCTCGCGGCTGCGAACGTGGCCCTCGGGGAGCCCTTCCTCGCGGGGCTTCTGGGGAACCTGAACCCTTTGGCTGGTCTTATTCCTGGACTCGGCGCGCAGCCAGACGCACCGGCAACGGACGCACCGGCAACGGACGCGCCGGCAACGGACGCGCCGGTACTGGACGCGCCGGCACCGCAAGCGCCATCGCTCAACGCCATCGCAAACGCGCGGAACAAATGGCTCGCCGACACCGTGACGGTGTCTCGCTTCCTGTCCATCGCCGAGTCCCTCACGCCGTCCCAGATGAAGGCCGAGGCCACCCGGGCCCTCAACGCCGAGAACGACGAGCTGATCCACAAGGCCGTCCTCGACCGGCAGTTCCTGTCCGCCTCCCCCGACGAGTCCGTCCTGCAGGCGAACAACGTCCTCGAGACGCAGGGCACGTTCCAGTTCGTCGTCGACGGCCTGAAGCGCATGTCCACCAGCGGGGCGAGCATGACGGCCCGGCAGGTCTCCGTCAACATCCAGGCCATGAACCAAGACCGGTGCATCGAGGTGCTCCCCTCCATCGACATGTACTTTGCCGCCGTCGGGACCCTTCTCAACGAGGGCAACGTCACCCAGGCCAGGCGCCCGACCAACTGCCCCCCGGCTAGCACGCAGAAGAGGCGGACGTTGTACCATTGAACCATACATGGACATCAACAACGGCCGTTAAGACGCTACTGGGAGTATCTGGGGGGGGGGGG
>JALHCC010000387.1:0-21842 GCA_024340765.1 Tolypocladium cylindrosporum | reverse complement strand
ATCGGCAGGCCCTCGCGCGTGAGCTCCGTCCACGTCCGGCGGTGCGTCCGGGGCGGCGGCCGGCACCCGCGCCGGCGGTACTTGCCGCGCCGGCGCCGCTCCCGGTGCGCCGAGATGTCCTTGCGCACCTGTACGATGCGCCCGACGAGCGCCTCGCTGTGCGCCGCGATGCGCTGCTCGTTCGTCGCCCCGTGGACTCGTGCCCACGCGTCTACGGCTCGCAGCAGCCGCGGGTCCCGCTCCGTGCCCGTCTTCTCGGCCGTGTACGCGCGCCGCGCCAGCAGGCCCACGCGCAGGTCCAGGACCATCTGCGGCCAGCCTCCCACGACGGCCATGATGCACGCCTCGCACCGCCGGTGCTCGCTCGTAGGCCCGCCCATCCACGGCGCCGCCCGCTGGAACAGGTCCTTGAACTGCGCGTCCCTGAGCCACAGCGCCGTCGCCGAGTCCATGCGCTCCAGCCAGCACCGCACCGCCGGCGCCATGTCCACGCTGTCGCGCGCGCGCGCGCTGCGGAACCGGTCGACCTGCACGGTGCACTCGTCGGCGACGAGCACCATGAGCTTGCGCACCACGCGCGGGTCCAGCGGCTTGTGCGTGAGGCAGAGGTTGGCGCGTGAGGGGGAAAACGGCGCGCCGTGTTTGCCCATGCTGATGGCGAGCCGGTCGATGAGGCCCTTGGGCCGCAGGAGACACGGATCCAGCTGCCTCATCTGCCGCACCTGGTCCAGCAGCCACCCCTCGCCGCGAAGCTTCGGGCTCAGATGGAGCAGGCGGGTGAGCTGGCCGAGTGCCTCGTCCGATATGTCCTTGAGCCCATCGTCCACGTCCGCAACAACGAAGTGCTCAAAACGCCTTGCCTCGGGGCCGGACAACTCCAGCCGTTTGCGCAGGTTGAAGAAGTGCAGAGCCATTCTGATTATATCTCAAACCCGCAAGACGTACGAGGCGTTGCTGTCCAAGTCGTTCGAGGGCGGAGCGTCGAGTATTCGGCATGTGTTTCTCACACAACAGGCTTGGCCAAGTATTATGCTGCGCGGCATAAATGTCTGCCTGGACATGACCAGTGAGTGATCCATCCCCGCGGTTTGTGTCACCCAGGCCTTGAACATGCTGGGTCTCGGTGGCGTGAATAGGATGCTTCCCACCCGAAACAAAGGCAGCAGCTGCCGTCTGGGTAAAGCGAGCCGTCATGTATGCCTATGTCGCAGGGTTGCTCAAACTCCCCGAGGCAGCCTTCGGAGACAAAGACAACTATAACTCGTCAGCTTCCAGGCACAAAGAAAGACGCGACCTTGCAATTCAACTTGCCCGAATGTTTCAAACACGTCGTTTGCAGCCGTGGTCAAGTCAAGACTTTGTACTCTGTGACGGTCAGCCCAGCACGTTGCAACTCGACGAAGCTGTCGCCATGCGGCTTCGAAAGGTCCCGAGTAGCTGTGGCCGCCTCGGCGTCTGTAAACGGCGAGATCCTCGGAGTGGAGAGGACAGATATAGGTATATATTTGTTTTGGCACAACCAGAGCTCGTCCTCGTTGCACACGCCGTCTTCGGAGACAGGTCGATAGCCGAGTCCGCCATGTCCCTCTGATACTCTTCAACCGCCCCAACAAGCCAGTGCCACTTTCGAAATGGTGACTCCGCGGGGACAGGTCAGCAGGGCGATAACACAAGTACTGCAGCTATTGCACTAAGAGTACAGTGCCATTCCGCTGGGCGTCGTGTCGGTCTTCCAGCAAAATATCCCTTTGCGTTACACGTCTGCCATCGAAACCGCCAAACTCCATGATCATGCTCGTTTGGTCGTCATAAAAAGACAAGTTGCCCTCAGTAGCTGGCAGCACCTTCAGCCAACAAAGTGCGCTGCCCGTACGTGCTCCTGTTCCGCTCGTTTCCTCTCCAGCCGGATCTTGGCGGCCTCGGTCCCATCGTCGGGGACAGCCATCTCCTTGAACCACGGATGGTTCAGGGCCTCCTTGGCCGTGATGCGCTGTGCAGGGTCGTAAATGAAAATCTTTCTCAACAAATCAAGGAAATTTTTAAAGAATGTAGTATTTGATGGAATAACGTCCTATATCCTGGTCAGCGGATGTCCATTCGGGGCAACGGCATTGCGTCGTCAACTTACGTGAAGCTGCTTCATCGCCTTGACAAATCTTCGAGATCCACGTGTAGTATCAGTAGTAGGATAGTCAAGCTTAAGCCGCTTAAAGTATCTTGAGAGCAGTTAGCGTCAGTGTCGGTGCAGATGCACGGCTGCGTGGGCGGAGCATACTTTGAAGCAGGGTTTCCACCGCTGCGCGTCGACATCTTATTGACTGTTTGAACAAGGTGGGGGTCGATGCGGTGGCCGACAACCGCCTCCATCATGGCCAGATGCTCCAGGTTGTCGTGCGTTTGGAACAGGGCATCTCCCGTGAAGAATTCCACAAGGATGCACCCTATGCTCCAGATGTCACAGGGGTAGGACCAGCCCAGCCCGAGAATGATTTCGGGTGCCCGGTAATGGCGGGTCGATACAACCGAGGAGTGATATTCATCTTGGAACGTGGCCGAGCCAAAGTCAATGAGGCGGATCTCCGTGTCGAGTAATACTCGTCGCTGGGTAGCCTGTCGATTGATGGTTGTAGACGATGATGGGATCTTGCGGTTATAGGTAAATGTCTGGTATGAGTTGTCGCGGAGCAAAATGTTCTCGGGCTTCAAATCAGTGTGGATCAGGTTCAGGTCGTGCAAGACTAGACACCAGCAGTCAGTATCAGGGCAAGATGCGGAGTGGGAGATGCAACTTACATGCAACGCTCGTAAGCAGCTGCCGAGCGAAGCTCTGGATCTGGCTGTTGGGGAAGGGCACGAAGCCGTTGCCCTTGAGAAAGTCAAAGACACTCTGGCCAAGGAGGTCCATGACGATGCAAATGTGTCCACGGTAATCGAAGCAGTCCCGCAGGTGGATGCATCGATTCCGGTCATTCTCATCATTTGCCTTCAAAGTGGCGAGTACCCGGAGCTCGATTCTTGAGGCATCACGGTATTTTTGCACAGATCGGATAATCTTGACCGCGACAAACTTGTTACGTTTCCGGTCACGGGCCTGGACAACCTTGCCGAAAGTGCCTTGGCCAAGCAGGCGCATGATCTGGTCTAATCCCGCGTCAGAGGGGTGCATGCAGCGGCAGTTGATTCGACTCACATTTATCCGTCAGTTCGGCATCTGGCACGACAATGTAGTGGCCGTCATCATCATCCACCTTGTGGCCTTTTTCGTGCATGCGCTAGAGAAATGAGAGAACATTCAGCCACGCATTCCATTGAGTCTCGGCGGTGATGAGCGGGAAAGGGCGCCAGGGAAGAGGGGGGGAAATACTCACGTCGTGGACGACTCGGACGTGGACCTCGGGGGCCTTCTTTGGCGGGTAAGGCGGCGGCTTGTACGTGAAGAACGGGTTGCCGAGCCCATCAATGTCTCTCCGCTTGGCCTCGTTGGCAACCTGCTGGCGAGTCCGCTTCCGCTTGAGCGGCGCCTGGACGTCTTCGTACTGGCTATTGGAAGAGAGCGACGTCGGGGCCGTGGTGTGCAGGGCCGAGTTGGTGCGGTCGCTGGACAGGGTAGAGGCGATGGGCGTCGTATTCTGCAGCGGCGTATGCGTGTGTGACCCGACATATTGAACATGATAACCAGCAGCGCGGCTGGGGGCCGGATCGTCATCCCGTCTCCTCTTCCTTGCCGGCTGCTGTGCGTGCGAGTCGCGAGCGGCAGCGGCGGTGGCGACAGTCGTGTTGCCGTTGGTGATCTTGCGGCTGGAATTGGCCTCGGGCTCAGGGGAGTCGTCGATGACGATGATCTCCTTGGGTAGGCCATTGCGGTAGAAGTTGTTCCAGTCGGGCTCGTGGGAGCGGCGGCGTTTCCGCGACGGCTGGTCAAGGCTGGCGGCACTCGCCATTGTGGACGTGTAGCTGTCGTTGTGAAGAGCAGCCGAGGACGGGTTGAGGTCGTGCAAGAGGTTGTGGTGGTCGTCCAGGTAGTCGCGGTGCGGAGGCGGACGGGGTGCTGTCGATTGGGATTGGACTAGGCCATCCGCCCCAGTAGGCGAGCCCGCGCTGGCAGGATGCCCGTAGAAGGGCAGAAGACGAGCAGTGTTGGACGCCGCAGCCGTCGTCGTCGTCGTGGCCGTCGGCGGCAGGATGGCGTTCGTAGCGGCGGAGCGGTAGTTGGCCGCGGTGGTAGTCGTGCTGGCGATGTTGCCGCTGCCGTGAGGCTGGTGCGGATACGACGGGTGGTGGTAATAGTGGGTGTGGTAGCGAGGAAGCGTAGCGACGGCCGTCGTGGGCGTCGACATGCTCGCGGCGGTGCGCGGATTCCCCCTTGCTGCGGCTGCAGGCGGGGTGCGCTTCCGGGCAGTTTGGCTGGGCGTCAATGGCCGAGCTCGAGGGACGCGAGAAGCTGGGCGGAATTGCTCGCAGGATTCGATGAAGCGGACTTGACCGTCGGGGGCGAGGTTGTGAAAGAAAAGAGAGAGAGAGAGGACGAGAATGTGAACCGCTTCGTGGACTGGGTAGGCTGGTCGGGGTCGCGGAGGCGGTGGTGGTGGTGGTGCGCTGGTGGTGCGCTTCTGGCGCTGGCGGTGCCAGCTGCGTGCTGGTGGAGGGCCCCGGTTGGCCCTCTGGGCGTTGCAGTCGCAAGCCTAGCGGTAATACAGTGCAGATGGCAACTGGAGACTGGGCTGCGGGTGGCGGAATCCAATTGGAGACGCGCCTCGACGCCGGCTGGAAGTACACTGTCGCGCTCGAAACGAGGCCCCGTTCAGAGAGACGGAGGCGGGAAATTTGCAACACAAAACAGGATCGATGGAAAGACTCCCAGGGCAACGTATCGTCACGACAAAGCGTTGATTCGACCCGGCAACAGCGCTGCAAACTGCATGGAATGGGCTGATTGTGGGGGAGCCTGAGGCTCACACGGTGCCGCCGGGCAGTCCCAGTGCAGCCATATCGCTGAACCACTAATGGCACCGACCTGGAGCGGAGTGACAGATTCAGCGCCGAATGGCCGCTGGAGCCGGGTGGCTCTCGCGCCCCTAGAGCCTGGCTGGCTGTGGAGCGGGACGTTGCGGACACGCACCAGGTCCCCCAGGCTTGTCGCTAAAGCAGCACAACTACTCGTACGTCCATCGTGATCAACGCGGAATCTCCTGCCAATTTGCTCCTTTCCACGGTCACCCAATTTCTTCATTTTGCCAGCGCGCCATGTCCCCGAAGCCTCCCAACATCCACCGAAAGAGGCAACACCGGTCGAGACCGTGCTGGTTGGGGAACGCCGCCTTCACTGATTGCGGGGCCTGCACCTGCACCTCGCTGCAGGTCGGCTGTGGTGCGGCCCGCAGTAAACAGCCAGGGTAGCGACTCCGTCTGTGCCTCAGGCGGCAAAGTCAAACCCGCAGGAGCCACGACAGTGGCAGTGGCAGGCAGGCATCCTCCGCCCAGCCAGTAATCCTGCAGTCTGCTTCTCAATCTCCCGCCCGCGTCTTGTTCATTCGCTCGTCGTCTGCCATCGCCGTGCATCGAGGCAGACATGCCTAGCACATCTTGTCCCACCGCTTCACGTCGTAGATACGGAGAAGCCCCGAAAATCCACAGTGCACGGCACCCAGCCTTGCCAGCGCCTCTGTCCACGGACAAACACGATGCCCCGGCTGACCGCGGTAGGAATGGCACGCTGACGGCCGCCTCGATATCCCAGGCTTATTGCTTGGCCCCGGCGGCTTATCGTCCATCAGACCGGTGCCTGGTACCGGCGAGTCCTCGTTGCTGCGCTGTGCCCTTTCTGCATGCTGCACAACGCCTGGTGCCCGCTGTGCGCCATCCCACCCCGCAACCCTCTCTGACGCTGCTCTGCATCCGCCTTCCTCTCTGTCGACAAACGTCACAGTCGGACTGTCTCGCCTCTTCCGGGCGGGACCAGAAAAGGGCCTCATGGTGTCGTGACTGCTCAGGTCATTCGCGCCTCATTTTCACCTGGTTCGCCCACCAAGACACAATAGTCCTCTCGGCGCATGCCTCTATCGTAAGCAAACCCGCCGGTCTCCCCGCCTCCCACTCTCGCCTTCTCGTAATCCATACAAACGCCACTGTCGGCCTATCCGCGTGTGTTTGCGCGCCGCGCGCCTCGTCGGATCGGGGCTGGGCCCAGAAAACAGGGTCCCCTGTCTTTGTTGATTCTGTCTTGTCACATTTGTGATTTCTCTGCAGCAAGATCTGCCGCTTGTCAAATCGTGTCTCCAATCCCACCGGATTATGTCACGTCCGTGAAGTGTCGGGTGTCTTGATGGGATCAGGAACACCGTGACTTGGAATACATCAAATCAAGATGGTAAAGTACCTGTCATTCACCAGGGAGCACGAACACTCGCCATGCCTTTCCTCACTCCGTACCTATGTACTCGTACTACGCCTGTCTCACCCGATGCCGCTTCTTGCTCAGCCCTCGTCCGGGCCAAGCCCCTCCAAATGTCCTCGCCCACCAGCAGCCGGCCCTGCACGCTCCAGCCCACCGGCACCATCCACGCCGCCGATTCCTGGTGGTACTTGCCTCTCGACCGCTACAAATCGGTCGCCAAAGCAAACGAGAGACAAGGGAGTGGGTATGATTCTCAACACTGTGATTTCGCCCGAATGAAGCCGCAGTTTGAAACCAACGCCGCCGCCCAAATTCCTACCACGCGTCAGCCGTCACAGGGACACACGCGCGCCTTAATCGCCCGTCGACATAACACGAAGAGATACTCCTGTGCTGGGCTGTGCCCTCGCCATGACGTTTCCGTGTTCCACCCCTCCGCTGAACAGGGCGACGGGCGAGTTTGATACGTACTTGTATTACCTCGTAATATGGGCCACCACTATATGTACATACTCGTTGCCCCGTTGCCTCATTGCTCGACCCCGACACGTGAAGAGCATCTCATGCAGTGCCGGATCAGACGCCACGTTCGCGGTCAGATGTGTGGGCTTCGTAACGTGTGATCTATTGCGGCTGCACGGACGGATCTATGTATGTATATCTGGCGCCCTAACACCGCTGCCGATACGCCTGAAACGTGCCAGCGAGCAGAAAAGTGTAAAATCGCCAGCCCCAGCGAATCTGCATCAAGCGCTCCTACGCCTGTATCTCCCAATGCTGAATCTATCCTGGTTGGAACAGCCCTTCCTACCAGCCCCTTTGCAATCAGACTTGATTCCGGTTGCATCTTTCTGACACGCGGGTCCCAATTAACCCCTGTTGATGCAGCAGGTAGCAACCTCAATACGGGCGAGCATCCCGCAAATGGTGTTTGAGACCCAGCATCCGCCGTAGCAAGCAGTCTCCGGGTATGGAATCTGGGTATTGGAGTAGCCTCAAAGACCACGGTTGAACCACACCTTACCGCCGCTGCCGCCCTTGCTGTGAAACTCTTCCTCGAGGCTCTCGGCCGAAATTTGCTGCTGCTGTGGGAAGACGGCAAGAGCCAGGGGAAGTACGGCGAACGACGTCGCTGCAATCAAGCCGAGGTTGAGGCCAATGGGGATCGTCGTCGCGATCCGGGGCCTGGCCCTGACCCATTCCTTCTCCATCAGGTTCTTATACCACGCTCCCTTCTCCTGGATGTAGTAGAGAATCATGGGCGGGATGATCATGACGGGGCTGCTGTTGAAGACACGGCTGGCGGCCGTCTCGTACACGGCAAGCTTGGCCGCCTTCTGGCTCCGGCCCAGCGAAGGGACATCACGCTCCGACTTGCCCTCCTCCTGCAGCTTCAACTTCTCCGCGTCCGAGAGCACGGGGCGGACGTCGATGCCCCTCTCGATCTCGCCTCGTCGCATGAGGTAGACGTTCAACGCACCAGCCGACGCCACTGCCGCAAAGGGGACGAGCCTCTTGAGGATGTTCCTCGTGGCGTCCGAGACTCTGAGTCTAGGCACCAGCTTGCTCAGGCCGAGGGCCACGGAGCAAGAGGCCGTAACCGCAACGGCATATGACTTGGCAAGCATGGCCGTGGTCATGGGCGACGACTTGTTGGCGTTGGCGCTGTTGACGGCGACATTGACAGACTGGTTGGCCACCTGCCATCCAATGGTTCCCACCATGCCCAGTCCGGGCTGGAGCATGCCCGCCGTGACGACCAAGTTTGTAATTACGAAGCTCGACATGCGGAAGGGGAGGAATACAGGCTGGCCGGTGTCTGGTGTTTCTCGTCAGCAGAGATTACATATGGATATCCGGCTAAAATGCGTACCTGGGTGAAGCGTCGAGTCGACAATCTTCTTGGCCTGCCATAGCTGCGGCGTCATGTGCTCCAACTTGCCCGTCTTGTATTCGGTGACGAGTGTCTTCGCCCTGTCTAGTCCAGACGAGCCGGCGAAAAGGGTGCTGTGGTCAATTGGCCGTCAGCGACTTTGACTACAAGGGCCAAGACCATCCATCCTCCAGGCCCTGCACACAGATGCTCTAATTCACCACGGGAAAGCCCACCTTGGATCCGTTATCCCAATCGAATGCCGCACACGGCCCAGATACGTGCTCAGATCATACTGCGATACGGGCAACTCGCGATTGCCCGGCAGCGAGGACGACATCGCGGACGACGGCTTGCTGAGAGGGGGCAGTCGGCTATCGACAGGGCAGACGGTAGTATCGTCTCGAAGCGCGGAGATGCAGTCGCAAGGTACCCCAGGTTTCGAGGCGCGTCAGGTAACGGCGGGGGTTTTGTTGGTTGCAGCCGTTGGTCGGTGCTTTTTGGACTGGGCGGTGAGGGTGAAGGCAGACACGAACGGAAGTTGAGCCGAAGAATCACGATGCTAAGCGACACCCGATGTCGGCTTACTGGTTGGTGGACCCTGGTTTTGTTGGTTGTCTCTTGGCTAGTCAGACAAGGTGGCAGTTGAACAACCAACGTCCAGAAGCAGTTTCACGTAATATCGTGCAGGACAAAGCAGGACAAAGGCTCGTGAAAGGAGGCGGTTGTTCAACAGTTGCACTCGAGACGGAAATAGAGACACGAAATAATGGCAAATCGCATGTACGACCGAGTATACGAACTTTTCACTGCACCCGTACGTAATTGTACCACCTTGGCACCCACTCGCAGGCGCTCCAGCGCCGCGCAAAAAAAGAAGGCATAGCCGTTGCACGTGCTCGCCACGAGCCGCGCACAATGCATGCAATATAGACAAATGAATATACAGCAGAATAGCAAAAACAAAATGAAATGCAAAAAAATAGATTCTTGAGTTAGAGACGACCACGCCAGGAGTCGAACCTGGAATCTCTAGAGGAAACGATTGCTCAAGTTAACCGAAATCTAGCGCCTTAGCCATTAGGCCACGCGGCCGATATTAAATCCTTGAACTATTTAGCTTTATCAAGGTTACCACCAGAATTATTGTGGAGTGGCTGTTTGATTGGCTGACTGGACCCAGTCGGTTCATTGTCCCGAGTCTCCAAGGGCAAAAGCTAACTGCTTCATTCGCTTCTGTTTTATTGACTTTCTAATCTGGTAGCTAAGCGAGTTTAGGGTTGATTGGTCGTGCTGTAGTACTCTTCATGTGGAAGACAAGCCGGATAGAGGCTGTTGAAGGAAAGCGCGACTGCCTCTGCAGCTACCTATTGTCACGGCAGCGACACCAGCATTGTTAAAGCAGACATTCACCAAGTCTACACCGCGACCATGACGTCTGCAAACCCTGGCAAGGCGTTTTGGGCATGAACGAATGACTGCGGATCAGAGAGAGAGGCGATCTATATTAATTGGTAGAGTTGGTTAGCAAGAGAGATACAAGGCAACGAGTGGAAGTGTTGGCAGTGGACCAAGACGAGCAAAACCCTGTGCTAACCTGGGCAAATGGGGGAAAGACACAGGAAGAGGATGTCTTTTTATTTGAGAAAAGGCCAGTAGTTTTCTAATGCCTCGTCAAAATCTTTCTCTTCCGTCACAACGCCTTGCAGTGTTGGTGTAGGAGTGGCCTTCTGTATTTTCGCGCAACGTCCCACAGCTGTCCTGGATAAACATCAAAAAGAGCCAAATGTTGCAAAGAATATTAAAGGGCTTTTAATTTTCTCTTTCCCGTTTTGATGATTGTGTTCATGGAGTCCAAGGTAGCTTGGGATTGAGGAATCGCAGAGCTTGGTTGTTCTGCATTGGAGGGGGCAGACATCCACACTTTTCGTTACTGAACGTCATTTCATCGGTGCACATCTCAAGAAATCCACAGGAGGCCAGTACACTCGGAGTCTACATACAAAGGCTGCAACTAAAGGCTGCCAGTTGGTCGCCTCTGTGTGGTGGAGTTCTACGCACCCGCCTTCCCCTTCGAACCTGTTGTGTGAGCGTGAATCACAGCTACTCGAAATCTTACTATCGGCTGCTCACTTTACACCGCCCTTTATTCTCATATCTCAGGCACCAAGAGTTGGCCGGCAAGAATCAGGCGGTCAGGGATTAGCAAGTGGTGACGCCACGGCAGCTGCCAGCCTGCCACCTGCCGCCTGCCACCTGCCACCTGTTTGCTTACCACGCCCTCTCACAATCGCGTGTTGTTCTTCCCATCACGCATCCACATCAATCGCAACCACCTCAAAGCCTTTGCGGCCCCAGGAGCTCTTGGCAGTCAAGTGCAACCTAGAATCCATCAGCCTGGCAGGTTTAGAGCCGGCTTGAGAGCATCGTACCCCACGGTAAACATGTTGCCTCGTCCCTCCATCCCCTCCTGCCGAAGCTAATCTCTTCCCATCTCCGAAAGGCTCCCTCACCTGTTCAATATGCCTCAGTCAATTGCCATTGCTTGCCGAGTCGCAGGGAGCAAGGCTCCAGATGACAGTGTCGCCGCCGCCATCAACTCGATGAAGAACTGGCTGTGCAGCGACGCAAAGCCAGGAGCTGTGAATAAACTGGCATCTTGTCAGCAGGCGACTTCTCCCTGCGCAGTCTTCTCTCAGATCGATATTCCAGTCTCTCCGGACAATATGAACCCCAATTTTCGCCACGGAGGCTTCGTGAAGGACCAGTCGTCGGTCCCGTCTCACTTTCAGGAACACAGAGGAAGCGAGACTTCGCTCCACACGCCATCCCTTCCCCTCGAACACAGCGACAGCAGCCACAATGTGACTGGTCCTGGCCAACAAAGCTCGGGCCCTGCAGGAGAATGTGCTGTTTTCATCAAGGGCAATCAAGACGAGAACACCGAGCGGCTCCCAGCGCCTCTCCATATCATTGAGGCTACCACGTCTCACGGAAATATCGCCGGCCGAAAGCCAAAGCGCAGCAAAGACACGTGGAGTGTCAGCGATTTGGAAGATGCCAAGATTGGCCAGAAGGATAGTTCAGGGGCTTCTATGATGTATGGGACGGTTCTTCCCATGACTTCATGCCGGGTCCAGCTGTCGATATCGACGTCCAGCCGATGTCAGGCGTTTCAATGGCTAACAAGGATTACAGCTCCCTGCCTCTTTCTTCGAAACTAGAAAACACCTTCATTGGACTTTGGACCATGAACATCGCAAAGCCTCCGAATATTGTGTATCTTCCGAAGGACCCCACTCTCCCGGCTTTCCGCCAGTGCGATATCGATGCTTGCACAGGCAGACTTCTATCACCCACGTCATACCCAGAGACTATACAGAGTGGCACCCAGGGCCTGTGTCGAGACTACCGGGATATTGGCTGGAGACAAGCAAACATGACATCGGAGCTCCAGATCGTCAGAGAGCTCAAGAGTCGCCAGCGACTTGGCGAGCACCTCAGAGTCTCCTTCCACCAGAACCAGCTCATCAAAGCGCCTGTTGAGGTGCCCCCCTTTGAAGAGGATTCATTCCCAAGCGTGGAATGCACTCTGCGGCCGGCCATGCCGGCGGACTTTGCGCGGATTGCAGAGATCATCAACCTGGAGAGCCAGAAAGAAGACTGTCCGCAGGTGCTTGAGTCCAAGCCTGTCAGTATGGCAGACATCGAGGGAATCTTCAAGTACTGCAGAACGAACTTGAGGCCCTTCATTGTCGCTATCCCCACGGAAGAAGACATACTGGACCGATCCAAGTGGCCCAAGAACTCGGAACGGGCGTACCAGCAGTACGTGAAATTCAAGAAGGCTCAGCCACATTGCCCACCGGTCGTCGTGGGATTTGCATTCGTTGGCGAGACACGGATAGGCTTCCTGGATGCCCCTTGCCCTGGATCACGCTATTCTGGCCAAGTGCGAGTTATCGTGCACCCAGAACACCGACGGCAGTCATATGGAACTGCGCTTTTGGACAGGACCCTCCTCTCCTTGTCCTCAAATCACAGCAACTTGATTGCTCATGAATGGCGCTGCCCAGCTCCGGCGCACGTATACGAGTCTCCTGTCCGCCAGTATGCTCGGGTCTATGTTGAGATGTATTGCGAGAGCAAGGACACTGCCGACTTCAAATGGCGGGCTAAGATGCTTGGCAAGTTCAACTTTGACGAAGTCGCACACCTTCGCCAAGTAGTGAGGACGGATCGGGACGGCAAAAGCAAATGGCTTGACTTGGTCCTATGGGAGTTCGAAGCCAGTACAACGTCTGCGATCAGGGATGCGGCCCCTGGATCGCACTTGACGCCATACTAAGGGGCTACGTCAGCGCCGGCTCTGATATATCCCAAGGATCTGTGTCCTCAATTGTGTGTTCTGTCGGTGGTGCTGTGAGAGCAGTTTGCTGGATATAGATGATGTTGCGGGAGGATGAGGATTTGGGGATTTCTGCGGATAACTGCTCGTCTTCTTGAAGTGGTAGTATTGTGGTGTTTCGGCACGTTCAGATCGGCGCGGAATGGGTCCCGACCAAGGCAGAGTGAGAGCTGTGAGAATAGAGTCGAAAAGAAAGGGAAAGAGGATTCCGCCAGATACACCGTTCCGCGTCGTGTGCAAGAATGGCATCCCTCAGTCACGCGGCATAATTTCTAAATGCTCAGTGCTGTTGAATGATAGGTGGGCGTGTCTTCTCGATCCTCAGGCTACAAGAAAGTGGTGTTTGTGCGGAGGCTTTTAGGCACCTCACGTGTCGCAGGCAACGGAATTTACACTTCATTCATCATCTTGTCGACTCCTCAACACGCTTCCACACAGCATATTTCCATCCCCCTTGCCGAGCGTGTAATGTAATTCTTACAGCGAGCTCGTCTCAATTGCACTCGTCGAACAAGACTCGGCGCACAAGATGCTGTCGATTTTGCGAAAGGCGCGTCTCAAGGACAAGGAGTTAAGGATCCTGATGCTGTGGGCTTCTACAACCCCCAACCCCCCTGAACCAGGCTAACTACGAGGCAAAGTGGCCTGGACAATGCGGGGAAGACAACAATTGTTAAAAAGATCATGGGGGAAGACGTCAATACAGTGAGCCCAACGCTCGGGTTCATCATCAAGACGATCGACTATGACGGGTGAGTTTGCAGGTCCAGGGTAGCCGAACATTGGGCTAATGCAGACGTTCCAGATATAAACTGAACATCTGTAGGTTGCCCGCCCGCATTGAGCGCAGCATACTGATTGAGCAGGGGATGTTGGCGGCCAGAAGACGCTGCGGTCGTACTGGAGAAACTACTTTGAGAAGACGGATGCTCTGATCTGGGTGGTCGATGCGACGGACCGACTACGAATAGGCGACTGCAGAGACGAACTGCAAGGCCTACTCCAGGAAGAGGTACTAGCCTGCCATGGAGAACGAGTCGTCTGGAATGGTGTTTCTGACCGAGAATACAGCGTCTTGCTGGCGCGAGCTTACTGATCTTTGCCAACAAGACGGACGTGGACGGGTGCATGGAAGAGCAAGAGATCCGCTCGGTGAGTATCGCATCACATCTGGAATGCGAGAGATGCTTGGCTGACGGCAGGACAGTCATTGCGGTTGGACGATATTCGGACACATCAGTGGCACATCTTACGATGCAGCGCGATGACGGGGACGAATCTCGAGGAGGGACTGGCTTGGGTCGTGGCGGATGCGAAGAAACGGCTGTTTCTCTACTAGCGATAAAGAGGAGACATCAGACTGTATGGACAGAACTATTCCTTCGTACGACGTACGAAGTAATCGAGGCTGAATGATTCATCTATGTCTGGTCTGTTGACCAACAAGAAGCTCGACAAGCTGAGCGGCACCGACGGAAAGTTTAACGGCCGGTCAACAGGCCAATGGCAAGACGCTGTGCCAACTTTCTCGATCTTTGCGGCATCAGCTAGCAACCGGAGCGAAGGAGGTGGGGATTCATTGACGCGATCGCGAGGCTGGAAGTAAACAAAGCCCCTCTTCTGTGCCTTTGCCGTTTACCTATGTTTACCCTCAGACTCTCTCGCTTTGTGCTGTGGCTGCGAGCGAGCGAGCTTGCCGCGCGTCGCTGAGTAGTTGTAGATGCGTAGAAAGTCCATGATGGAAGCAGCAGGCGAATGAAAAGGAAGACATGGGTGAGCCGTCTTCACATTCCACCCCGGCCTAAGATCACGGCCTTCACGGCCTCCCTTGCATCCTGGAAGGGGCGACCAACGTGGCCCAGGCTGAGGCCATCGGTGTTAGCGCCCTGGGAGTTACAGGGGCTGCGGCGGCTGGGATGATACTCGCAGGCTCTGCAACGCGCTAAAATGGTGACGGGCACAGGTCGGATCGTGCTGGGCCGCGCTGCTGGGCCGTTATAATGGGGGCCCCGTGGACGGGACCTGGGCCGCTGGGCTGGTGCGTCACCCCTCCCACCACGACGACTCCAAAAGTCAACAGAAGGCGTCCATCTCCATCTGATCTTGCCATCCATTTGCGTGTCCAGGACAGCACGCAGACGCACCTGAACCTCTTGTCGGGACGGCGTGCACGCGTGTGCGCCGGATTGTCATGGTCTCCTAGGAAAGAATCAGCAGCAAGCATCGACACGGCGCAGTAGCAACAGCAGCAGCCAGACCAGCAGCAGCACGCAGCAGCAGTGGTAGCCGCCAACGAGCCATGTCCGACGAGGTATCGCAGTTCCTCGAGCAGGTCGAGCGGTTGCGCGGCCAGCAGATCGAAGACGACGAGGTGCGGGCCCGTGAGCTCGAGGAGTTCCTCGCCGCCAAGCGGGAGCGCCAGGCCAGGAGAGAAGGTTAGTCGTCGACGAACCCAGGCGTCCAGGTAGACCGTGCCTCGGGTGCACGGTTGGCATGGCAAGGCATCCGACCTGGCTGAGCCGTGGGTGCGCTCTTGCATCGGCTTGGCCGGCCTGAACAGCTGTTCGGTCACCCGGCAGCCGTGAAAGGTTTTGCTGCTGCCATCCCACACCCGGAGCGGGGGATGACCAGAACAATGACAACGCTTGAGTGCCTCTGCTGACCGCAACTCGCGAAGAACGCGCCAGATCCATCTCGCCGCAGAAGTCGTCTCCTGCGAATACTCCCTCACCACGATCGAGCCGCCGAAGCGTGCACCTCTCCGAGGCATTGAAGCTCGAGTCGCCCAGCGCGTTCCGCGAGCAGCCCCGGCCCGAGCAGTCCGTCGAGCCACCCGCAGACGCGACCCCAATGGCTCTGTCGGGCTCGCCCACCAAGGAGAACGAAGCTCCGCTCGACGCATCGGAGACGAAACGGACGAGCGCATCGACGCCGCCAGCCAGATCGTCGACCCTGTCCTGGCAGCAGCGGCGGCCCAACTCGCGGGGCGGCAGCCGGCCGCTGAGCATGGTCGCGGCCCAGAATGCGACCCAGAGGTCGCTCGCCGGGACGCAGGAACCCGCGTCGGCCACGGAGCAGTCATTCTCCAAGGAGCAGATAGCGCAGGCCCTTGGCTCCAAGGACCCGTCATGGTTCCGCCAGACTGCGGACAGGGGCCTGGGCTCGGCCGCGTTCAGACGCGACCAGGTCGAGGACGAGGACCGGCTGGACATGGCATCCGTCAAGGCCCAGTTGCCTGGCATGTCGGTAGAAACACCCAAAGAGCGGCCCTCGTCGCGTTCCGATGCCAACGCTCCCTTGACGCCGGGTATGCTCGGCTCTCCCGTTTCGCTGAATCCTCCTCGCTATGACGGTCCAGCCGACGACAAGCCCATGACAGAGCAAACCATCACCTCTCCAACAGGCAGGGCGTCCCCAATTCGCGCGAGCTCTCCGACAAAGGGCCTGGGTGGCTTTGTGCAGAGCGCCATGATGAAGCGAAGCGACAGCGTTAAGCGATGGAGTGTTACCAGCCCTGCGGGCTTGGCGCGCGTCGACTCGGTGGCTTCAAACCGGAACACTCATGACAGGGGTTCTTCTCAAGCAGGCTCACGGCCACAGAGCACGATCCGCGGCCCCTCGACGACTCCAGGCTCGAGCCGGCCGACGTCACGGCATGGAGAAAAGGAGACCCCGCAGGAAACGGCACCTAAATCTTCTGCCAAGGACCTGGTCCTGGACACCGAGCGCGCCTCGAAGCGAGACGACGATGCTGCACTTCCAAGCAGCCCCTCGAAAACGATGGACCCGCGTCGCTGGAGCCCGACCAAGTCGAGTTGGCTAGAGAGCGCCTTGAACAGGCCTGAGTCGCCCAAGCTGCCGCCGAAGCCGACGCAGTCCCAGCCCACCTGGATGTCCGAGCTCAACAAGGGGAAGCCTGGACGTACCACTGAGGCAGGCCGGCCGGCGTCTCTGGTCTCGCACAAGCATCAGGTCAGCATCGGTGGGCTTATGAGGCAATCACCCATGGGCGAGGTGGCGAGACCGAATACCACCGGCCTCGGGGGCATCTACTCGCCTCCGCCTCATGCAAACCGGCCAGCTTTTGGGCACGCTGCGAAGCCCAGCGATGCCGAGCAGCCTAGTGATGCTGAGAAGATGTCCAAGCCGGATTCTGATGAGGAGTCGAAAGAGAAGCCGGCAGATGGCCGAGACGCCCCAGCGCAGGAAAAGCAGAGATCGGTCACCAGTCCGTCCTCAGCCAAGCCCAAGCCCGAAACTCCGCCTAAGAAGGACTTTCGAGCCAATTTGAAGCAACGGCCCTCCGGGCAGGATGGCCCTAAAACTCAGGAGCCAGAGTTTAAGAACGTTTTTGGCAACCTACGCAGGACGAAGACGCAAAACTACGTTGCTCCAGACGAACTCAAGGACAACATCCTGCGCGGCAAGGCGGCCCTGAATTTCACGGATGGTCCCAAGAAGAACGATCGTAAAGACGAGTTCAAGGAAGCCATCTTGAAGAAACGGGAGGACTTCAAGAAAGCACAGGCAGAGGGCAAGGGTATCACTAGAAGCCCGACAACCGCCGCCGATAAGCCAGTGCCCGAGGGACTGGCGAAGAGGGCCGAGCTTGGGAGACCCTTGACTGGAGCCAGGAAGGACAGCGTGACGGAGACAGAGCCCACAGAGCAGCCGAAGAAGGCTGACACCCCTAAGCCAACGCCTGGTCCAAAGCGGATACCTAGCCAGCCTGCCTTCTCACCCAGATCTCCAAACACAACGGCGCCTCCTGCGAAGAGCCCTATCCTGGAGAAGCCTCGACGTGTGTCCACCGAGACCAAGGCGGCGAAACGTGCGACAGAACTACGGGATCTCCCTAGCCTGCAAAAGGAGACGAGTGCGCCCTCGAGGCTCCAACAGAGCCGTGCCGGCGGTGACGGAGGCAAGCTTGCAGACCGTTTCAGCCCGGCTCTGGCGGGGATGCTGGCTAGAGGACCCCCTCCCATGGCTACGAATGGCGGCCAGAGCCCCGACGACTCTGGCTCGCAACGAAACCCAAGACCTGGCGATGCCACAGAGCTGACAGCTCCCGGCCCTCAACTGACGCACATGACTAAGAACCGAGCTCGTGGCCCTAGGAGGAAAGCCCCGGCGGCTTCATCAGTGGCGTCAGCGGCGAGCAGCACCAAGCCGGCAGAGTCTGCTGCTCCAGCTCCTACTGTGGCAGAACCAGCAAAGCCAAAGGAGCCAGAGCGGAATCTACCAGGCAACTCATTGAAACCAGAGGAAGTTCGAGATGAGCCTATATCCACCGACGAGAAGTCAGCGCCATTGTCGATACAGCAGCAGGTGGCTGCAAAGGCGGCTCTTCGCGGTAAGCCGGTGGGTGCTAGGCCAGAGGCGATCTCCAGCGAAAACACAAAGGAGCCAGAACCCATGTCGTCGCCCTTCTTCCGCAAGCAGGCGATGAGTGTGGACACACAGGCAGATACCCAGGCGTCGGCTTCTCGACTGCCCGAGGAAGCCCCCGAGGAAGCTCCCCAGCCGAGTTCTCCCAGAAAACTGGATATGAAGCGAATGTCCAGATTCCTGGACGAGGCTCCCACTATCGATGCTAAGCCAGAGCCGCCGAAGGAGCCAACCAGACTGACGCATCAACGAACTGGATCTAAATCTCCTGTCAAGCTGTCTGAAAGGCCGCTGCCGGATCCTTTGCCATCACCAACCAAGAGTGACCGCGACTCGCTGCCATCTATGAGCGCACCACGATCACCACGGGTTGGGTCACCATTCAAGTCGCCATCCCCTGCGCCGAAGCCATCCTTTGACGCGCCGGCTGCCGAGCCTGCAACGCCCAGGCCCAAGTCGAGAGGTGCCGTCCGACCGTTGTCAGGGTTGTCTGGTAGTGGGTTGAAGTCTCCGCTAGCGATGGCGTCGCCTGTGCGATCCCCTAGGAAGCAGGCGAGCGAGGTATCCACACTGTTGTCGGAATTCTTCGGTCCCGAACGTCCCAGGACTGCCGTCAAGGTCGATACTGCGGAGATTCTGATGAACCATCCATCGACGAGTGCTAAGATCACCAGCCTGGGGTTCCAGATGTTCCGGATATTCGGAGACGGCAAGAAGATCCCGGTGTCGGCACAGAATGAGCGCGTCCTGTTCGAGCAAGAGATGTATGTCTGCGCGCACAATTTTGCCAATGCCGCGGGCAAGAAGGTGTTTGAGGTGTACTTTTGGGTCGGCGACGAAGTCCCCGAGGCCACGGCGGAGGACGCGCAGCTGTTTGTCCAGCGCGAGGCGAAGTCGCTGGGCGGCAAGCTGGTCAAGCTGCACCAGGGCAAGGAGACGGCCGAGTTTCTCCAGGCCTTGGGCGGCGTCATCATCGTCAGGAGAGGATCGAGCAACAAGTACGACTCGCTCGCGCCCAACATGCTCTGCGGGCGGCAGTACCTGGGACAAGTGGCCTTTGACGAGGTCGACTTTGCGCCGTCGAGCCTCTGCGCGGGCTTCACGTATCTCCTCACCCAATCCGGCAAATGCTTCCTGTGGAAGGGCAAGGGGAGCGATGTGACCGAGGTCAGCTGCGCGCGCCTGATTGGCATGGACTTGACCCTGACGGGCGAGCTCGTCGAGTACGAGGACGGTAGCGAGCCCGGGTCCTTTTGGAAGATCTTTGGGAATGGGAGCACGAAGCCGCACTCGGCCGATCACTGGAGGCTGAAGCCAAACTACGACAAGTACTGCAGCAGACTGTTCTGCTCGGATGCAGACTCGCGGCAGCAGGTAAGCGTCGCCATCTCCACCCGCGCACTGTTACCCCATGAGGTAGCAAAGTGACTGACTGCTTGTAGATCTTTGAGATTAGCCCGTTCGGACAGGCCGACCTCTCCCCGTTCAGCATCTACGTCCTCGACGCCTTCTTCGAGATGTACATTGTCGTCGGCGCCCGCGCCAACTCGCAGTACGCGTCCTTCCGCAACGCACTCGACTTTGCGCAAGAGTACGCCATCCTCGCCGCCGGCATCGAGGACCGCCCGTTTGTGCCCGTCTCGACGGTGGTACTCGAGGGCATCCCGCGCGACCTCAAGAGCGTGTTCCGCAAGTGGGACGATGCGCGCAGCCCGACGGTGACGAACCCGCAGCAGCAGGCGTCGAGCGCCCAGGCCCAGGGGCTCAAGAGGGGGCGCAGCCTGAGGGTGGTGACGCTCACGCAGGCGCTCCAGGCGTTGACGGAGTGAACAAGCGGTTGGGTGTGAATGAGTGAATATGCTGTTATGCGGATATACGGTTCTGTACGGTTATGTGTAAATCAGGGGGGCGACTCGGAGTTTGTGGCTTCGGAGTAGCATGCACATGCTTCATGGACAGACAGACGGCTAGACAGAAAGACAGAGAGCCTTTGCTAAACCACCTACACAGGTCGGCATATCCTTACCCACCCACAGTGCGGTCCATGCCGTCGCTCACAAGTGCGTGTGCAGTGTGTGTGTGTATGTAAAGGCAGTATATATTTTCGCTATCCTGAAAGCACGGAAAAGCAAGTATGGACAAGCAGAATGCGAGACACTGCGACCCTACCAGTGCCCCGTCCATCTATGGGGGTATCAATCGTATTGACCGTGTCGAGTCTTTTTATCCTTGTCCCTTCTATCTGGCAAGACCAGTCAACTGACTGCTCAACGCTGCAGCTACGACCCTGTCGTCGTGGTTCCATGATTCGTCGTTGTTGGTGTTGCCTGTGGCCGTGCGACTTTACCGGCGGGTGTCGATGCCGGAGCTGACCGCGCCGGAGGGGGAGCCGTCGATGGAGGCGGGCACGGGGATGGGCTGACCCTTGGCCTTGGCGGAGAGGACGATGAGCTCCTTGAGCATGACCTCGCGGGTCTGGCGGGCGAGCGCGTCGACGTCGGCGGAGGTGAGGCCCGTGGTGGGGATGGGGTCGAGGACTGAAGGGACATGTCAGCAAGGCGAGTCTCTCCTCTCCTGTACGTTGTACCGTGCAGCAACGACTTACCCTTGACGGGGATGCTGCCCGACTTGAAGACCATGTCCTTGAGGTACAGGACGTGGCTGTAGTTGGCGACGACGCAGGGCACGATGGGGACGCCAGCCTGGACGGCGAGGTGAAAGGCGCCCTTCTTAAAGGGCAGCAGGGTGGGCTCCTTGGTGTAGCTGCGGGTGCCCTCGGGGAATATGTAGACGCTCTGGCGCTTGGCGCGGATCTCGTTGGCGGCGCCCTGCATGGCCTCGCGGGCGTCCTTTGAGTTCTTGCGGTCGATGAAGATGGAGCCGCTGAGGCGCATGAACCAGCCGAGGAAGGGCATGTGCTTGAGGTCCGACTTGGCGGTGACGCTGCAGTACTTGGGGAACATGGCGCCGAGCATGAGCACGTCGAGCTCCGTCTGGTGGTTGCCGACGAAGACGGCGGGGCGGGTGGTGGCGAGGACGCCGCGGGGGTCGTCGACGGTGAAGACGACGCCGGTGGTGCAGCGCATGGCGTACTTGAAGGAGCGGGCGACGGCCCACTGGGAGATTTGCTGGCGGCCGACGAGGGTGAGGGCGGCGGAGACGAGGGCGCCGTAGACGGTGCAGGCGAGGAGGGTGATGTAGGCGGCGAGGACGCGGGCCACGAAGCCGGCGCGGGGCACGGCGAGGGAGAGCATGTAGAAGAAGGCCGTGAGGCCAAGATAGCCGACGAGGAGCTTGACGAGGAAGCCGAGGATGGCGGACATGGCGGCGGCCGGCCCGGGTCCGAGGGGATAGGATACGCCGTCGAGTCGAGTCGGGTCGGGTCCTTGGCTGGGCTCGAAGAGGATGCGGCGGCGGCGGTGGTGGCGAGGAGGTCTATAAGGCGCACTTTATTGCGAATCCATGCTCCGATAGGGACAGACCGGCGGGCTGGCGGGCGGGCTGGCGACGGGCCTCTGCGAGCGACAGAGGCAATCACGGGAACCACGAGGGGGCGAGCGAAAGGAGAGGGTGGTGGTGGTGTCCAACTCGCAAGTTGTTGAGTGGTGGGTGGCTGGATGCTGGTGGATCATGCCTCGGGGGTGCAAATGGTGGGGTTCGGGGGCCGTCTGGTCTCTGCATGTGCAACAGCGGGCGGCTGCCGTCCCGCGCAGCGTGTTGGGGGGAGGGGGAGGGGGGGTCGTTGGGGGGCCATCACGTGCAGACCCGGGTGCTGAACG
>JALHCC010000386.1:0-21083 GCA_024340765.1 Tolypocladium cylindrosporum | reverse complement strand
ATTGATTTAGGATGTTATGGTTGTGTCTAGAAGGGTTGAGCTCTGCCAAAGTGGTGAAGGTGGCCCACTCGGTGTGATGGCCCACTCGCTATGCACCTACGTTACTTCAAGTGCAAACATGTCTGCCGCCCTCGGGAAATCTGTTCAGGTGCTGCCAACTGAGGAGAGCCTCTCCGAGCTATTAGCCAAACTGATGACGATCTTCGAGGTAGATTCCTTCCAGGAGGGCCGAGATTTACCAATTTATCCTCTTCAACGAGAGGTCAGCGATTCAACAAGCAAGTATCGTCATATCCTTAAAACAATATCGGGGAACGACTTCCATGTCTGGCCCACCTTTATCCTTACCCCCGCTTGGGAGGCTCTCCTTCAACTCAAGAGTGCATCAGGCAGCATCATCTGCATTCCCCTCTGCCGCATCAATCGCCATCCCCAGTCGGAGCAACAGGCGATGGAAAACGTAGAGTATGCCGTCGCCCTGCTAAAGTCCTCCTGGCCGGACGCGAGTATCGGTCCCTTGAGGCGGCAGCTAGGGTCAGGCGCTCCTAACCCAGAACCTCCCAGCCATTATTTATTCAGGTGGCTCGCTTCCAAGGAACTTAGCCGCCCTAGCGAAGGCGTTAGCTTAAAGGACCTATTCCGCTCGGGTGGGCAGCTTCGCGAACAGCTACGACCGAAGCATGTACGTTTCCATAACATCTACACCCCGTATATCGAGCCAGCATTTAGTCCCCAACTGATACACTTTTCAAGAAAATTCTAACGGTCAAGGAATCCATAGAGGCAGATTGGGCGCTTCCCTCTGTTTCTTCATCTACCTCTGAGCGCGATGGTTCGCAAGCAAAACCAGCCGATGCCCAAATTTGGTAAATAATTCCTTCTAGTCCAACGTATGACCATTCACTACTCAAGAGAAGGACTCTGACCTTGAGTCTTCCATACGTAGGTCCTTCACCGGCGCTCGCACTACAGCGGACTGGATAATCTCGCTACCCATTATATCTACGATTCTTCTGCTGACGACGAACCCGAACAAGAAAGTCGAGGTTCAAACGGACTGCCCCGACCGAGACCTATCCTGGTGCCTGGATTCCATGCATGGATTTTGTCGCCTCAAGGGACCCAGTGAAAGCGAACGCGATCTTTCCTGGTCAATGGGGACATTCCCCGACTGCTGGATGTATCTGCATTTCATCTTCTATTACTTTACCCCCGGTCCCTACGAGTCAGACGTCGACGAGTCAGACAAGTGGAAGGGTTCTGGACTTCGGTGCGAGAGACGCAAAATCACACTTCCTATCGGGAGAGACAATGTCATGGAACCTTTCCTGGAGGAACGAATTTGGTTTGGCATGCGAACAGCTACAGCGTATCGAGGCGATGAGACGTATTTGGACCATGAGTCAACAATCGGATTTATCCTCGCGGACTGGGCTCACTTTCCCATTAACATGAAGCCGAAATCATGGCAGAAGAGTGGACTGGAGTCTCCAGATAGTGCCTCTGGTGTTGCTCTGTTCCATATGCTCCTCAGGAACGGGGCAGATCATTGGAACTGGGGCTGGCACCACTGTCTTGACTATATCGACCGTCTTCACGAAATCAAGGTATATTGCTTCTGAAAAGGACTATTCCGCCTACGTCGTTGAGCTCGCAGCACTAACGACGACACAGGCCGAAGACTTGGAGAGCTCCAATGTTCCCGAATCAATGTTCGATCCGTCTGGAAATTTGGCCAAGGCATACTTCCTAACTGCCAATCTGCTGAAAATCTTCCGCAAGCATTTAGATGTGTTGCCTCAGGCGCTCAAGGACATGAAAACAGTATGGGAAAGAACATATCCGGCGATAGAACCCGATCTTATCGAGCGCTTCGACGAGGCAACCCAAGCAGCGCTGCTGCGCAACTGGGACAATGTCATTGCATACGCTGATGCGTTGCATGCTAAGCTTGCTGCGAGGATTAATACAAAGACTAAAGATCTTATGAGTCTTCGAGATAGTGTAAGTTGCCCCTCTAGCCCCTCTACGAATCGGGATTTGAACTAACTATAATGGAGCTCCTAATTGCGAGGAGCGTTGGAAGTCAGACGGCGAATATGTATGCCAGTTGAAAGATGAATTCAACTGGATCAAGTCAGCGGGGTTAAGTTCCGTCAACTGATGGCATGATGGTCCAAGTCTTGCAAACTACATCCATACATTGAGGAGAGGTCAAAGATTGGTACGTGTAGCAGGTCTCTAAGCTTAGGCGAAGGGGAACAAAGTAGCGGCGGGTGGTGGCGTTGCAGCAGCGCTCTCTGATATTTGAGCCTCACACTATCAATGCAATATGTTACTCTGAACAAAAGTGCTGTACGGTCAGAAGTTCAGAACTCAGATGGCAACAGCTAGTAAGTCCCACATGGAACATGGCACTTGACAACCAAGCTGTCGCTCCGGCTAGCAGGCGCACCCCATATCATCCTGTTATCAGAAAACTGCGACAGTTGTTGGCCATCACAGTCCAGACGTTCGGATGATATCAACCAGTAGAATTCATCGCGGCTAGACTCGAAGTCCCCTCCAATAGTGGCTTGCAGACTGTAGTGGCACAGGAAAAGTGCGTTGAAGACTCCACAAGATTCTATGTTCAGCACGCGCGCATCTCAAGCTACATATGAAGCTAAACGCTAATTGATGCATCTGCAACACCCGTATCTTCAATAGCCTTGCTCAAAGCCGCGCCATTCCTAGGAATAAAGAGGCAGCGGTAACGGCGCGGCAAGGCCACCAAACTCGTCGGATCCGCATTCCCCGTGATTGGGTGGCAATCGACATCATCGTACTTTTGGATGCGGAAACTGTTGAGCACTCTCATATAGACGAGGTAAAGTTCTCTGTTTGCCAGAATCGACCCGGCACACATGCGGTAGCCCACGCCATAGGTAAATAGGGGCGCATCAGGCTGCTCATACCATCGTTCGGGACGGAAGACATCAGGGTCAGACCAGACATTGGAGTCTATCCCTGTTAGCGTACAGCACGTCGTCATGGGCAGAACCGGTTCAAGACTCACCCATGTTGCAGGCCCAGGCATTCAAAAACACGACAGAACCTTTCGGAATTGCGAGGCCCCCATAAGCGATGTCTTTGGTAGACGCACGGGGCAGAGCCAGCCTCAGTACAGTAAAGTACCTCAGAGACTCGCGCACGAGCGCGGCAACATACTCACACTTGGAATCGTCCAACGGGTCACACATGGGCTGGCTCTCGTCGTAAAGCTTGCGAATCTCCGACACAGCCTTTTCTTGGATCTCTGGGTGCCGTGCAAGAAAGGCCAGGAACCAGGCAACCTGCGTCGTGATGGTGTCGAGGCCGCCCGAGAGCATGGTCAAGCTGATGGAGGTCAGCTCTGCCTTGTCCAGCTTCGCGTCTGAATCCATGATGACATTGGCCTGAATGCAGGGGCTGTAGGTGCCGTTGGCGATGCGTTCGTCCAGGCCGTTGTTCAGGGCTGATAGGTACGTGTCGCGCCTGTTGCGCATCTCCCGTGCCTTGGCGGAATGTAGGTTGATTGGATTCAGCCGCAGAAGGGGGATGTAGTCCTGCAGGTTCCCGGTGGTGGACCGAAAGCGACTAATCTCCTCCTCGACGTGGGTGATTTCGTGGAAGAGATCGTCCTTTTGGCTCTTGAGGCGGATTCCCCAGTTGAGAGTCAGGGCCAGAGAGAGGGACAGACGCTGGATCATGGGCATGGGGTCGGTCGGAACCCCGCCAGCCTTGCCATAGACAAGCAGTTCCTTGACGAAGTCGCGGCTCTCGGTGTCGAGATGGGAGATGTATGTCTGGACCGACGGCTTGTTGAGAGCCGAGGCGGCGCCTTTGCGGCGGCGCTTGAGGGAATCGCTGTAGGGGGACGTGCCAATCGTGGTACCGGCCGTGTCGGAGAGAACCTGCACACGGTGTTAGCGGTGCGGGCCGTCGATGCTAACCAGCGGATGAACATGCCTTGTGGAACGTGTAAAACTGCGGCCTCGAGCTCATGGCCTGCGCATTCTGCCCAAAGATGGCCTTTGCGGCCGCGGCCGAGTTGATGACAACGACGGGGACATTGCCAAGCTGAATCTGGTAGACGTCGCCAAACCGGCGCGCCCAGTCTCGATACTTCTCGGCAGCATTGACGCGGATGTCCCAGAGGTTTCCTATCAAGGGCAGCCCAGGGGGGCCCTTCATACCGCGTATCCTGGCATTGTGGCGGATGAGCTCGTTGACGAAGATACAAACGAGGGGCGCGGCGAGGAGCGTCCACAGGAGAGACTGCCCTGTGTTTTGCCGCAGCTGATCATTCAGGGACAGCAATAGGGTTGCGATGGTCATGGCGACGGGAGATTGGGCACCGGTACGCTGCCGAAACGCCTTTCTGGACTGGGGATGGCAAGAGTACGAAAGGTCACCCAGTCACGGCCCTGGCTTTTAACCACGAGAGCACGCAGGGAGAACATGGCAGCTTCATCGGCGCCCCCAGCCCAGTCACGATGCCGTTGCAGGGGGCATCACCTATGCGGAGCGACACGGGGCGATGCAGCGCTGCGGGGGTTGGCCGAAACGAGTGGCATTCTCGGAATCTCGGAACTGCTCCGGTGGAGCGCCGGGTCTTCCGGGCCAACATAACGCGCAACTGCCCATCCCCATCGCAGCGACGAGGCCTCGCTCGGAAAACGCAGCTCTACTGCATGGTGCCGGTCCCGCCCCCAGCCAAGGATCATGGACGACGATTCCGGAGCCGCCAGCGCGGCCGAGCACAGGCCGCAAAAGCGACCGGCGTCTGGGGTAGAGGCGCGAGGGAGCCGTCGCCCCAAGCGTGGCAAGTACACATCGGTAGCGTGGTAGGACAGCCCTCCGTCGCGCGACCAGCCCTTGAACAGGATGCTCATCGACGTTTCGCAGCGACGAGTGCAAGAAGAGGAAGCTCAAGTGCATCCCGGTGGACGGCGCCAGCTGCGAGCGATGCATCGCCGGCGGGCTGGCCTGCGCCTACGCCCCAGGGCCCTCGCAGGGCACCAGGAACCAGCATGAGAGGTATGTAGTAGGTGGCGGATGGCCTCACATACACGCGCCGCTCACGCTCTAATTGTCTGATGCTCGAAGCAGCCAGCAGGTTCGGACCCTGAGCGATGAAATGGCCCAGCTCCGCCAGCAGGTCGCCAGCCTGGTGCAGACGGTGACGAAGCTCAAGGACCGGCCGTCGGGCGACAGCCCCGTGTCCACGCGCTCGCAGGACACGACGCTCGTCCAGTCAACCCCAGGCGCGCACAAGGGCGCTGCGCCGAAGCAGCCTCAGTTTGTCGGGCCTACGCGTCCGGCCTTTGCTCTCATGGTCGGCGAGCGGTCTCTGACTCGCATGGGCATACCGACCTTTGAGTCCTTCCCGCCCAGCGGCGCTCAGTCTCCGACCGACTCGCAGAGGGAGACGACCACGGCCGCCGAGTTCTGGCATCGCTGCACCGCTGGCGAAGTCGCCGGTCTGCTCGCTGTTTTTGAAGAGGAGGTCGGGTCTGTCTATCCCTTCATCGACGTCGTGGATCTGGCGGCTCGCGCGCCGCGGATTCTAGAGTTCATTCGGACCCGCGAGTCGACCGACGACCAACTCCGTGCAGAGCTGGAGATGGCCGTCACCCCCAGGGATGTCGAGATCCTCACCGTTGCCGTGGCCACTGCCATAGTCATCGAGGCGCATGGCAAGACCGAGCTGAGCAACACTATGGCCGAGTCCGTCGAGCTCCACGTCTCGAGGATATCGAGCCCCGAAGTCGAGCTCCAGGAGATACAGCTCTTGACCATGCTGGTAGGCCGCCCCCGCTCCATTGACTGGAACGCCGTTACTGATTGCGCCAGAGCATCTACTACTTCCACTCTGACGAGGAGCTGCTCGCTTGGCGGACAATTGGGCTCGCTGTGCGGGAGGCGCTTGAGATGGGCATGCATCGCAGGAAAAGTTTGTTTGACAACTTCGAGGACCCCGAATCGCGCCGTCTGGCCACGCGAGTTTTTTGGTGCGTTTACGTGCTCGACCGCCGATGGAGCTTCGGCACGAGTCTCCCCTTTGCGCTCGCGGATCGAGATATAGATCCCAGCCTGCCGGAACCAGCAAGTTTCTCCCCCCATTCTTCCATTTCTGACTGACGTTCTAATGCGGGGCGTCTACAGGATACTGACTTGTACCTTAAATGCATGGTCGGCTATGGCCGGCTATGCTCCAAACTTTGGAATGCCATTCCGTCATTTGGCTCGCCGTCTCAGACGATTCCCGATGCTACAGCTCAAGCCTTGGACCTGAGCACTCAAGACTGGCTGGAGTCTATTCCGCCACACCTCCAGCTACGGCACCCGCGCCTCGGGCTAACTGCCCGGTCTCAGCCACGGGTCCTGCAGCGTCTTCGGGCATTATTATACCTGCGTGGAAACCGTATACGCATCTCCATCTACCAGCACCACCTGTTGAGCGCAACAAGCATCAGCGCAAACTTGCGGAGTGCCTGGCTGGTAGTCGAGATTGCCCAGGACAGTGTGCAAGTCCTGGTACACTTGAACGCCACCACGGATATCTACTCGCGCCAGCAGAATGCTTTCAATTATTTTCTGCTCAGCGCCTTGGCAGTCATCTTTCTGGCGGTGTGCCATGCTCCAAATGTTTTCACGGAGCCTTGTCGACAGAGTTTCCTCGATGCGGTCGACCTGGTCAAAGGCTTCTCACGACATAGCGGGATCAGCCGCAGATTGTGGAAAAGTATTCGCGGACTGCTACCACGGCTAAGGAGCCTTGGTCTGCACAGCTCAGATGACAGCCAGAACGGCGTGACGGCAACAAGGAGCAGCCCGACAGCTGGCACAGAGTTATCCTCTGCCGAGCCTGTGAACGGCTCGCGGTTTCGAGAAACGTCTTATTCTGTCAAAGGCGATGACGGCAGTGGTTTCCGGGACATGCAGCCGAATAACCACATGGCGGCCGATACATACAGCAACGGCTCAGTTCCAGACATGTTCCAAATGGGGAATGATCTGCTAGACCTGTTTGATGCCCTGGGACAAGGGCAGATACCCGGGGAGTTTAGTTCCCACTTCTATGGTTCCGACGAGCCAGACACGTCGAATGGAGGGGGAGGGGAGATCGTTCGGCGGTTCCAGGGGCTGATCTAGTCACGTCAAGTTCATGTTTCCCATCCGTAGCCACATCGAGCACACGCCTGCTGGCTTAAATTGGGGTCTTGACAGCTGTCTTTCACCGCTGCGATGTATACCTATTGGTATTGCCATTCCTTCTGACCTTGTTTACTTGATGGAGTTCCGCGGTGAATTAAGTTAAATTATGTTTCGTCCACTTCATCATAGCCGTGTGATGAGCTCTGCCATGAGGATGAATAGCGACGGTGTGGCGGTTGGCGAGTCTTCTCTAATCTAAGTGGGTGCAGGGTTGCATATGAGTGAAACGGACATAGAATGAGCTGACGTCTTTGCAAATGCTCCAGCATGCCGCCACCAATGTATTCTGCTCCAGCTCATAAGCTGCGGAGGCCAGTGCTTCCAGAATTTTTGGGTCTGTCGCGCCCATAGTATCTGTGTGCCGCAATTCCGACTTGGCCACTGGAAATCCAACCCACACCCTGTCGGAACCCTTCCGCATGGCCAAGAAGCGGTTCCACAGCACCCCAGAACACTCTTGGAACTGATACCGAGGACTTCGGTGTACAATGTTTCTAAATGGTGACAACCTAAGCCCCCTATCTGTTACATACGCGTGACTGGATGGGGTTGGCGCGAATGGGTACGATACATATATGCTTCTTTCTACTTCCCAGGGTCCTCGTCTTCTAACAGCGCGGAACGATATCTAATCATCTGAAGCTGTCACGCTACCACATAAATACGTAAACAGCTTTTACTATGGCGGAGGTCACTCTAGTTGGTGCTGGGGGGCGCAACATCACCGGTAAGCCCCAATGGTTATCCGGCATAGCCGAGTTGCATTTTCAGGACTCGGCACATACTGAAACTGCTATCCAGTCCCGACCGGTCTCTTCATCGACAATGAATTCTCCGCGTCCACCGATAACAAGACCATAAACCTGGAAAACCCAGCCACCGGGGACTTCCTCGCAACCGTGGCGGCCGCCCAGGTTACTGACGTGAACCATGCAGTACTGTCCGCGGAAGCGGCCTTTAAAAACACATGGCGCTTCGTTGCACCCGAGAAATGCAGAGCACTACTCAACAAGCTGGCCGACCTCATTGAGCGCGATGCTGAGGACTTGGCGTCGCTCCAGGCAGTCGACGCAGGGGTGCTGTATCGTCAATCATTAGCCATGGACATACCCCAAGCAGTGGAGACCTGCCGTTACTACGCTGGATGGGCCGATAAGCTCGAGGGCCAGTCAATGAAGATATCGCAGGGCATGGCATATACGCAGCGTGAACCCATTGGCGTGTGTGCCGCCATCGTGCCATGGAACGCCCCGTTGTAAGAACCAGCCCCAACTTTTGCAGAGAAGAGCCTCTCGCTAACCGTTGCCCTTCTGCAAGCATGATTACGATGTGGAAACTTGGGCCAGCTATCGCAGCAGGGAACACACTCATCATCAAAACCCCGGAGCTCGCCCCACTGTACGGACAGAAACTCGCCCAGCTCATTGCAGAGGCTGGGTTTCCGCCGGGCGTCATCAACATCTTGTGCGGACTGGGCAATGTTGCTGGCCAGGCATTGGCCGACCACGCCCTGGTTCGCAAGATTTCGTTCACGGGCAGCACCGCTGTAGGAAGAAGAATACTGGAGAGCTCCTCGCGGACCAACCTCAAGAGAGTCACCGTCGAACTTGGCGGAAAGAGCCCAAGCATCGTCTTTGCGGACGCCGCCTGGGAAAACGCCCTCTTTCACACCACGATGGGCATTACGGTCCACAACGGGCAGATCTGCGCCGCTGGAAGTCGCATTTACGTTCAAGATGAGATCTATGACCGTTTCGTCGCCGAGTTCTCGGCGCGTACAAAGGATGCTGTCGCCGGAGACCCGCTGTTGGATAGCACCAGCAAAGGCCCTCTGGTCAGCGCGGGCCAGAAAGCTCGAGTAACGGCATACATCGGTACAGCGTTGCAGGAAGGGACAAAGCTGCTTCATGGCGGTGAGCGCGGCGCGGATTCGACCCCCTCGGGAGGTCATTTCGTCCCGAACACGGCTTTTGTGGACGTGGCCCCCACGGCCACTGTCATGAGAGAGGAAATCTTTGGGCCAGTAGCTAGCATTGCGAGGTTCAAGACCGAGGAGGAGGCCATCGCGCTGGCAAACGACAACTGCTATGGACTGGCCGCTTCGGTCTTTACGGTCGACGTGAACAAAGCCATCCGCGTTAGCAACGCGATCGAGGCGGGCCAAGTCACCGTTAACATGTGGGGGACGGTCAATGCAGGCACTCCGTTTGGTGGAGTCAAAGAGAGCGGGTTCGGCAGAGACCTGGGCAAAGACGCGTTGGAGGATTGGACTCAGGTCAAGTGCGTAAAGTTCAATCTCCAAGGGCTGTAGTTGACAGTCTACCTGAAGTATAAAGACATTACATGCATGAGTTGTTTGATCACCTTCGGCTCCCCCCTCACTGGCTCCTCTGCCATTTAACGGTTCATGAAACTTGATGTAGTTGATAGACTTGTTTAATGCCACTCCTCGTCGCTTATGCACGCTTCAACAAGCACCCACATGTTTCAAGCATCGTGTGACTCAGGTTGGAAATTCTCATATTACCATGTACAAACGATTAGGTTAAGTAATTCACGGCCAAGTATCTTTAGTATAGCCGGCTCATACATGGAGGGCCTCGCCCTGTTTGGCCAAGTCCTTGTCCACGCAGCACCCATTGCGAAACTCTTTGCTGCCCAGTTCTGCGTTGGGGGGGACGTCGAGTGCCGGGTTTCCCGTGAAGAAATCCGATGGCGTGATATGGACTTGAAGTATCTCTACCGGCCTAGATGTGGTGGATTCAAGTTAGCTTCTGGTACAGGCGATGGCGGTGGTGGCGTCTTACATGACCGGCCAGTCTTCCACACGCGGATTGTGCGTAAGACCAAAAACACTCCACACCACAATATCCTCGTTCAGGACGTCATCATTACGCGCTGCTGCATCCGCGACGCCGCCAATCTCTCGGCGACTCTGCAAGGTGTATCGACCGCCAGCGTAAAGCTCGTCGTCCTTGTACTTGGTAACCCACATGTGGTGCTTGGCAAACAATGCACGATGCGCCTGGATACTGTTGGGGTCGGCCAACAATAGCTGTGTTGGCGGTGCCGTAATCTTGTAGCCGACCGGCTTTCCACTGACGGGGTTTTTTTTCGACAAGTTTTGTATTTTGAAGACCCGATTGCTGAACGGCGCCAGATCGACTCCGGTCGAGGTTGTGATAGGGGTCTGACGAACCTCGTAGTAGTTGCCATTGGGGTTCTTACGCTTATCCATGCGGACCGGTAGGCTCTCTTCCTGTACCAGCGTGTTCGAGTGTCCGTCAATGGCAGGATCGATGCGAACGCAAAAGATGTGCTGATGGTTCTGAGCCAAGGCGCCAGGGCTAACGACATTACCCCAAGGGGCGGTCTTACCCTCGTCAATGTTGACGACAGAGACGATACCCGTTGCCCTCGCTTCAACTTCGATGCCGGCCGCCTGGTCAAACTTGAAAGCAAAAATGTACTCATAGTTTGCGAGCGTGATAATGAACTGAACGACGAGCTCACGGCGTCGAGTCACCGCTGCACGTCCAGTCCGCCAATTGGTGTGTTTCCAGTTGATGCCATTATCTTGCTCGTGCAAGCAGATAACATTCTTTGTAACCTCTGCAGAGCCATCTGCTTTGGTCAAGACGCCGTCAAAGTACTAAACAGTCGTTAGCTCTCAGTAGCTGCCATGGAGAGCAGAGTCAATACCTTAATTAGGCCCAGGCAGTCACACCCAAGGACCAAGTTGTTTACCGCATGGCCTAGGCCGCCATCGCCGAAGTCGAACGCCTGCTTGCGATGGAAGGGCGCCCGAGGGTCAGCGTAGGGTACTGTCTAAATAAAGCATATGTTTGTCAGCCCGAAGACGTCTTCTCGGCAGGACCAAAGTACTTGCCATGTCGCTCACGCTCAGCCTGTACAGTACATCGCGGCCGTCGTATCGAATGTTGTGTAGGACAGCGCCCTCGCGAGGATTGAACGTGACTCTCATGGACCACTTCTGCCACTCTATGAGATTGGAGTCTAAGATTGTGAAGCTTGGTCCCTGTGGCTGCTGTATAGTCAAGGGCTTGAGGTCGTTTCGCGTGCCGGATGGCAGAAGCTCAGGCACGTATTCTGCCGACTGGCAGTGATTAACAATGGCTGTCTTGTGGGTACGGCCAGTCAACGGGTCGCCGACTCCGCCCGTGGCCGGCTCGTCGATGCGCACAATCTCGTTCTTCCTGGCATCCATTATGGGGATGAGAGGAATGGGGTACGCATAAAAGTTGGAATCTGGATTGCCGCTGGTAGTATCGCGTGCAAAGCACAGCGCTTGGAAGAACCGAGTTGCGCCGTCAGCTTCATCAGGCCCACCATAGGGCCATGGCTCGACGACGAGTTCGAAGCCAGGAGGCAACTCGATGCTCTTGAGTTTCTCTTGGAACAAGGGTGAGCTTTTGACGCAGTCCACCAGCGTCCTGAACTCATGTCTATGCCACCAAAACGCATCAATACACGACCTGTCATGTTTTCATGGTACGTGGCGTACTTACACGGTCAATCCTGCGTGGTGTTCAGATCCAACGACTTGATGGTTAATGCGTTTGGCCGCTCGAAGGTCGATGACGGACTCGTGATATTCGTGTTTTTTGGATCCGCCAATGACGTCGTATCGAACCTGTGCGAGGCGTGCAGGCCGGGGGGTGGCGTCCGTCAACTTCCCTGCATGCTCGAGCTCCAGGAACGGCGTGACATCAACCTTGGGCGGCTCAAGCAGATAGATGACGCGGAAGTCGATGACAGTGCCAGGGTGCAGCTCCAGCACGAGATCTCTGGCTTGTGTCGTCTCGTCGATGGTAAGATCAGAGAACGGATGAGGGATTGTGCCAGCCATGATAGACAGCTTATTTTTGTTATTTTCAGAATAATGCACGCGACAAGGGCCTGGCAGTGGTGTTGTTTAGAGACTAGAATTGTCTTTGAAGTTTGAGGACGCTACAGATTGGTGCGGGGAAAATGGCGACCATAATAATGAGCCCTGAGCTCATGGGACCATGAATCCATGATGAGCTGGGGTCATCATACTGCGGCCAAAATTCCGGGCGTCATACCGTCGCATCATTATCCGAACCGGGTTAATTCCGATTTGCGCAACCGAATTACCGTGGATGGCGCCCTCAGCTACGGAGTTAGATAGCTGAATAATGCGACCGATTCGCTCCAGCTCACGGATTAGTCCGTACGGACTTCTCCGCAAGTAATAGTTTGTACGAAGTGGAAACCTTGTGCTTGTTTCTGGCTTAGGCTCGGCAACTGACGTGGCCGTGCATCATTCCAGCCCCAACAGTCCGTGCTCTCGTCCTTACAACAACAGTGTCACCCGCGTTTGATCAGGACCTGATTTACTTCAGCGTATCATATATTCTGGATATTAACAATCCCCGGCACCAGCACATTCGGACCCACCCCATTGTTCCCCGCGTTATCGTCCCCGCGCTCGGAAGCCGGGCTCTGTTCCGAGTACCACACGACGCTGCTATCTTGCCTTTGGGTGGCACGCAGCCGAGACAAGGGGTTGGCTTGCAGTAACTGTGCACGCGAGAACAACAAAAAGAAGTCGCAACACTGTTCGCGAGCCATGTCTTCAGAATCCGTTCTATTCCCTTCCCTCTGTTGTCCAATATTTGGTCCAAGGCCAATTCTTTGAACATGTCCCCAAACGCGCACATGGAGAAGGTGGACCTGAAAGTCACCCACGACCTCGAACAAGCGGCCTCGCATCCCATGGATGCCCTTACAGACGAACAGAGGCTGGCTCAGGTCGGCCACCAGCAAGAGCTTCGTCGCACGTTCTCCCTCCCAGCCCTCGGCGCGCTGTGCGTGTGTCTGATGGCAACTTGGGAGGCGCTCTCCACCGTGATTGCTGCTGCTTTGGTTAGCGGCGGGCCTCCGTGCCTGTTTTACAACTAGTATGAAGCCTTTGCCCGACACGAGGAATAGGAAAACATTAACTGGGTTGAAGTGTGCTGTCGTTCCTCTGTACCGTCTGCATTGCGACCTCACTCGGGGAGATCGCGTCTATTTACCCAACTGCAGGAGGTACGCAGCCCCCCTTTACTCATCTTGCTGCACCTTGGCTCACATATAAACCCCAGGACAATACCACTGGGTGGCAGCGCTCTGTCCAAATCGGAGCAAGCTCTCTGCTGCCTTTGCCACTGGTTGGATATCCGTAGGTGGACAAGTCGTCCTGACTGCCTCCGCTGCCTTTGCTGCGGGTCTCCAGTCCCAAGCACTGATCACACTAAATGACGACACATACATCCCCACGCGTTGGCAAGGCATGCTCTTCTATTGGGCAATATTGGTCTACGCTGGGGTTCTGAACATCTGGGGAACAAAGGTCATGCCTCATATTAATCTCGTTTCCGGTACCGCCTGCTTACCCCCTGCCTCCAGTTGCAAGCTGACATGGCCTCAGGGGTTATACACATTTCTGCCTTCCTCGGAATCTCCATCACCCTCGGTATCATGGCAAAGAAGAATACAGCGGCCTTTGTCTTCACCAACTTCGTCAATAGCAGTGGCTGGGGCAGCGATGGAGTATCCTGGCTAGTCGGTCTCCTGAGCGCAGTCTATCCGTTTCTTGGGTAAGTATCTTTCCAAGCCAAAATGCCCACGTGTAGTAACCGAAAACTTCTCCATTCAGATACGACGCAGCCTGCCACTTGGCCGAAGAGCTTCCAAATGCCAGCCGCAATGTTCCACTGGCCATGGTTGGCAGCGTTGTCGTCAATGGCGTGATGGGCTTCGCGTACTGCATCCTGCTCCTCTTCTCCGCCAGTTCGCTTGACCTCCTTTTGAGCACACCAACAGGATTTCCATTCATGCAGATATACCTGGATGCGACACAGTCTCGAGCAGGCGTTACAGTCATGTCACTCATGGTGATTCTCATCGCCACTGCCGCCACCATCGCGGGGACAATGTCTACATCTCGCACTCTATGGGCCTTTGCTCGCGACAAAGCAACGCCATTTGACGAGTACCTCAGTCATGTGTCTCCCACGATGCAAATCCCTGTTCGGGCCGTCGTCGTGGTAACCGCCTTGCAAGGTTTGCTCGGCCTTATCTACCTAGGCAACGTCACCGCCTTTAATGCCATTTTATCTATGGCAATCATCGGTCTTTATTTATCCTATTCCCTGCCAATCTTTTACATGCTTTTCTATGGTCGTCAAAGCCTGAGGGAGCAAGATTATGGACCTTTCCGGCTCAAGCCTCTCATTGGCATTGTCTTGAATGTCATCAGTCTGATATGGATGGTTGTCGTTATGGTTTTCAGTACTTTTCCCACTACCATTCCGGTGGCCGCGCAGAATATGAACTATTCCATAGTTGTTATGGTTGGTTGGATTGCCTTTGGGGCAGTTTACTACGTCTTGGTAGGGAGGTATAAGTTTGTGGTTCCGATGACAGATGTATGTGTTATTAGAGAGATACAGGTGTCGGCTGCGAGCTTCGAGAAAGGGGATAGTATGGGGACCTGATTGCGCTCAAGTATCTGCTATTCTAGGATTGGCATGATTGCTTCCCTCTTCTGTTCATCTAGCCCAGGCGCAAATATTATTTAGCCAATTAAGTATCAACACCGTTGAACATAAAACACAAGCCAAACTAAACGTCGCTTTGTCAATTGCTCTAGGCACTTATCCAAGTACCCCTTGGTGTTGAAGTACTTGTCGTGTCAGGCAAGATCGTTGAGTGTCACGAACCTCTCTCGAACCTTTCTCCTTCGCATATGGTTATGTCAGAAGCTTCTTTCCTTATACTGCAACCGCCGTTTCGCGCAAAGAGACTGCCCTGGAAGGAGAAATATGTTACTGAGTTACTTTGTAGGACTCTTGGACTAAAATTGTGAATAGTAGTGTGATTTATTCCCTCACGGATTCTAGCTAGATAAAGTGACGTATGAATACACCTGCACATCTCTCATCTCTCTGCATGTCCCAGTAACACAACATGGTTGAAGCTTAACTTGGACGCTGAAAGCGTGGACGTAGCCCGGACCAGCTCTCCTGGCTGTAGTTGTCCTGCACCTTCCTGCAAGTCTTCAAACCCCATTCAGTGAGGCCCAGCATCAGGCTACTCTCAAACATAAATGCCATGCTTCCCTCGCCAACCTTTTGGGGCTGGAGGTCCGCGTTGCTTGCCTTTTCAAATGTTGCCGCGTCAGGACCATGTGAGGTCATGACGTTATGCAGGCTGGCACCAGCTGCGCGGAAACCCCCGCCGGCTTTGGCGTCGTAAGATCCACAGACAAGCCCCATGAACTCCGACATCGTGTTGCGATGGTACCACGGCGGCCTAAATGTATCCTCTTGAACAAGCCACCTCGGGGGGAAGATGACAAAGTCTGCGATTGCCGTACCCGGGTGATCGGATGGCCCGGTTAGTACCGTGTAGATTGAAGGGTCTGGGTGATCAAAAGAGATGCTTCCGATGACACAGAAGCGACCCAAATCGTACTTGTATGGGTAATCTTTTAAGCGGCGTCAGCAAACCAGGCGTGTCGTCGTGAAACGACATCTCAAGGGCGGAACATGTCCTTCAGGCTCCTCGAGATGCCTGATTTATGACAATGGGACAAACTCACATCTAACACCATCAGTTAGCTATGCAACTATTTGTCCGCGGTCTATATGCGGCCTTACCTGCCATGCCAAGCGACCACATCGAATGGGGTGTGGTTCTGCTTTGCGATAAATAACTGCCCGTTGTATTTGTTGACAATGGTCCAGCCGCTGGCTGTATCCTCGTCAAACCTCGCCGTGGGTGCCTGGAAGTCTCTTGGGTTGGCAAGACAATTGGATCCGATTGGTCCCAATTCGGGCAGGACAAAATGGCCCTGATACAACTCCAAGATGTAGCCTCTCACCGGGCCCTCGGGCAGAGTCACGCGGTATTTAATCCCGCGAGGAAGAACGGCGATCTCACCAGCACGAACCAGAAGATTGCCCAGTTCGGTTTGAAAGTCCAGAACTCCATGCTGGGCAACGATCAGCATTTCCCCATCAGAAGAGTATATGGCCGTGTTGGGGTCCATGTCGCGACCGGCGGAGAATATGTAAATGCCGAGGCCGGTCTTCATCGTGGGGTCCCCCGCCCCGGCCACAGGCTTCAGGCCGTGGACCCAGTCTACCGTTTCATCGATGTCAAAGGGGTCCCATCGCAGCTGATTAGGGATATGGTGAAGTCCCTGCTTGAGTTGGGCATCGGATGACTCAACAAGGGGCTCGAAAGATGAGTGTGCAGCAGAAGGAAGGATGCGGTACAGCCAACTCTGCAGATTCTCATGCCGTGGAGCTGTGAATGCTGTTCCCGAGAGCTTCTCCGCGTACAGGCCATGCGGTGGCTTCTGAGGCGAGTTGGCACCAATGGGCAAGGCACCCTCGACGGCTTCTGACCTATGCAACTCATTCAACATATTCCTTCTGACACCCGCCGCAAGTACTGTACGTACTCATGAAATGAGCCAAAGCCATTCAAATACTTGTATTTCTCTGGTGTTGTAAAGTTGGTCGAAGGCATTGTGTGAGACGAATGTGTGTCAAGATTGTAGGATTGTAGAGGTGATGCTACACGACAGGCGGTGTTACAAATCTGGCGTTGAAGGCTTCTCGCTCAGCGCTGTATTCTCTCTTTATGCCCCGACTCTAACACCGTTGCATTGACGGTAGGGTTCTTGCATCCGGATGGCAGTAGGGATAGATCTCAAATGGAATTGGGTTCCGACGCGGACGGGCCCGCGTGGGGCTTGTCACCGGAATGGCTCGGTGGCACTTACTGCCCTCGATGTCGGACCCCGGAATGATTCCGACGCGTGCAAGCAATGTGGTTTCGCTATTTTTGTCCTGCAATTGGCATACTTCTTACAGACTGCTCACCATTTAAATCTGTATTTGAGTTATTCCTGGTTTCGGTATAACTAGTAGAACGATATCAGCTCACTCAAGCTCACGACTACCCTGTTCGACATAAGGACACACGACACCGACATCGCCACCACAAATTGATCGCAAAGATGAAATCGTGGCTTCCAATTCCAAAAGGATCGGGTTTCTCCCTTGCCAACATTCCCTTTGGCATCATATCCACTCCAAAACACCCTGTGCATCGCCCGGCTGTGGCAATTGGCGAACATGTGCTGGACATCTCCGTCTTTGCCAGCCAGGGCGGGCTTGCGTACCTTAAAGACTTTCCCAAAGAGAAGCTGGGCGTGTTTTCCGAACAGACTCTGAATTCGTTTGCCAGCCTTGGGAGACCCGTGCATCGACTTGTTCGCAACTACCTTCGCGATGTCTTCCGCGAGGATACATCGTACCCGGAGGCTCTTAAGACCAACGAGGCGCTGAAGCAGGCAGCCCTAATACCACTGTCAGAAGTCCAAATGCATCTTCCCTTGGCCATTGGAGACTACACCGATTTCTTTGCGGGTCGCAACCATGCACATAATGTTGGAACCCTCTTCCGCGGAGCTGCCAACGCTCTGCAGCCAAACTACAACCATATTCCCGTCGCCTATCATGGCCGGTCGAGCTCCGTGGTCGTTTCTGGAACCCCACTCCATCGACCATGGGGCCAGGTGCTTCCTGTGCCCACGAACCAGACTCCAACCTTCCGGCCCTCCGCTAAGCTGGATTTTGAGCTGGAGATGGGAATGTTCTTGTGCCGGAGCAATACCCTCGGCAATCCTATCCCCGTTGATGAAGCCGACAATTACATATTTGGCTTTGTCTTGATGAACGACTGGAGCGCTCGAGATATCCAGCAATGGGAGTACGTTCCACTTGGTCCGTTCAACGCCAAGAATTTCGGAACTTCCATCAGTCCGTGGGTTGTGTTGGCGGACGCCTTGGAACCCTTCAAGTCACATGGGCTTCCAAACGAAGTCGAACTCCAACCGTATCTCCGCGAGACCAGGAAGGAGAATGTTTTCGATATCAACTTGGAATTATCCATCAGGAGTAAGTAGCATGCTTCCGTTGCGCATACACTTTTAGAAACTCACACTACCTTTTAGCTGCAAAGGGATCTTTCACCACCATGAGTCGTACATCTTCCAAGTATCTCCTTTGGTCTTGGCCGCAAATGATTGCACATCATACAGTTTCGGGATGCAACCTGCGGGTTGGTGACCTGCTAGGCTCTGGGACCATCTCAGGCTTCGATTCTGGCACTTATGGCAGCATGTTGGAGCAGAGTAAAGGCGGTAAAACTCCGTTTCTTGTCGGAGATGGAGAGGAACGGACTTTCCTTGATGATGGCGACACTGTGATAATTACAGGGTGGACAGCAACGACTGATGGTGACGTTGTTGGATTTGGAGAATGCAGTGGACAGATATTGGCACCAGTGTCACGGAAGTAACGGCTAATAAACTGTGTGGTCTATAGTATCCGAAAGTATCCGTGCCTACTCCTTACTCAGCACATGAGCAGTCTTGTTGCTATCAGTGGTGCAGGGTAGCATTCCTGACCAACATCATTCGGGTTGGGCCCAACTGCCACAGGAGTCGCCCTATCACAAATGGTTCCTGGGGGCTCTGAGATGTTTGTGATGGGAGCTGAAATTAAACTTTTAGCTATTTAGAGGACATCTTCAAGGTCAGTGTATATATTCTCTCAAAGAGCTGAGAGCCCCGTGCGTTGACTGTACCAAACGGTGGTAGGCTCCGCTTTCGAATTCAGAGGTTCATGAAGCAGCTGAGGAATATCTGCGAAGGTTAACGTCCGTCTCTGACGCTTTCAATATATTACCGGTGATATTGCTAACCTACCAACAGATACTTTAAGATACGTAACGATATGTCACTTCTATGGAACAGCAAAGCCCTCATTTGTTGTAGGCTGCGAGAGGGCCACACTCGTTAGGGCTGGTGGTTGGTGACGGTTAGGCGGGCTTCCGACAAATACCCTATGATTTATGGGCCAGGGCTAGTTTTGTGGCTCATTTCAATCACTGGATCCGCAAGATCAGATGTGATCCCTCATTATCAGGAAGACACACGGTAGTCCCTTAACCACCCCCATTCGATACAATCCGTTCCGTGCTTTGGCATGACCGACGAATATAAGCAACATCTTTCCTTCCTTTTCAGTGACCTTCCGTTGCTCTTGGGTCTTATTGAGTTTGTCTCGTCTTACAGTAGTCCTGTGCTATTCGAAGTCCTGTGTTATTCTGTACCAGCAGAACCGAAGCGAGACAACGGAGGTTTCACGTCAGACCTGCGGGGTAGGCGCCGTGTTTTTCGGCGATGATTTTCGCGTTGGCCAAATGTACTCGTGGCGTATAGATGCGTGAATTTCTGAATGTGACAGATTTTAACCTCAGCCCTGTTGTTCAGTGGAGGCCGGGTGGGCGGTTCTCATACCCGCCGTTAGCGGGGCCTAAGGAGGACGAACTTCCGAACAGTGTGTAAACCAACGGGTGGCTGAAGGGCTCGGGCACCCAAATAAGATGAGCCTTGGCTCCATGGCGGTTCTAGGTCTATCAGGACATGGATCAGGGATCGCCCAACAACAGTTTTTGCTGGGATGCAAACAACCGTTTTCTGGCAGGCAACACACAGACCCTCCGGAAAAGCTCTGTCCACTCGGAGGTCCGACATTCTCATCCATATCCATGCCGGATGAATTTTTGAATCAGAGTCCTACTCACGTTTAAAAATTGAGACGAAGAACGTGGTCTAATACTCCGCAATACGCGAGGTCTTGTCAGAGACAACATGTCTAGCTCCTTCATAGACTCAGAGCTTCTTTAATATACGGCTTTATCCAGATGCTTCCTAGAAATAATAGCATGATTGTAGTATATGCCGAAAAGCGATGAGTCAATTTATATAGGGACTAAAAAGGGGCGTGGCGCTCATATGTATACGAGTACGTAGGCCCGCAGGATCTTCAGGCACTCGGCACGCCACTCGACCTTGAGGAGGCCTCTCTTGACAGCTGAACCAATCGATACTGATACTGTGGTAACCTTGGCGAGGCTAGTTTCAGCCGTACCGGCTGTCGCTCATTTGTTTTTAACCCCCCCGGATAAGCCTTCCGAGGCTTTGCGACGAGAGCTACATATCGTCAGCAACTGCCAACGCGTAATGAGTTGATGAGTTGAATTAATACCAGAAATAGGTAATATGTTTCACACATGGAAATCATGCATCTCGACTTTTGGTCTTCGGAGCAGATGTTCCTTGAGCCCGGACAACGCCACGCATACGCCACACAACGACTCATTGCCTGCTGTAGTTAGAATTCTCTCGTTCAATATTTTAGTGCGTTGGCTGCTTCATGAGTACGTACTTTCCGGGATTGGGGCTCGTCGACTAACAGGGCTCAGCCAGCAGGCAGCCCCTGCATGCTCCGGGATGTGAACCATCATGAAATGAATCCCCAGAAACGCGTCAAACGTCGATCAAAATTATCTTTGTAGCGTCGACAGACAAAGGAGGGGGACGGAGGAACAAGCCTGACACTTAAGGCCCGCCAAACCCCGTATAATTTACAGCTTTCGTCTGGCAACCAGTCTATCCCTTTTCCGAGCTTGCTTCCATCCGCCCGTTTTGCCAGAATGCTCGATCTTTCGTCCATTTACTTCGGGCTCTTCTTGGGAATCTTCCCGTTTACTGCTGTCAAGGTAGTACAACAGTCGCGAAAGATCGTGGCACGTTCACGAACATATCGCAATGCCTATCTGTACATGATCTGGGTGGAGGCGGTAGTCAACTTCATCTTCGCAATTATCACATACTTGTACATAATTGGAGTGGTTCCTGGGAGGCGAGTTCTTAATCCCCCCCCCCC
>JALHCC010000034.1:0-58891 GCA_024340765.1 Tolypocladium cylindrosporum | reverse complement strand
CCCCCCCCAGTCAGAGAGGCGAGCCACCCAGCCAACAACACCACGCCTCCAACGCTGGTCAGTGACGGAGAGAGAGCTGTACGAGCTCACCGCGCCGCCTCCTCGTGCAATCCGGTCTGCTGCGTTGCGCTCGTCGTCTTCGAGTCGAGCGTCGCCCCCTGCCCGCCGCTCTGTGCCACCGCCGCTGGCCGATCGAGGATGGGCGCTGCAGACGGGCTGAGATTATCGTCGACGACCGCATGTCCGAGCCTCTGAGCGTGCCCGCCGCCGCCCCGAAGAGCTGCTGCTGCCGCAAGCGAGGCGTGTCTTCCGACCCGCGCGCCTCACCATGGACGGCGCCGCCCTCGTGCCCGACGATGTCTTCGATCCGCTGCCGCCGCCGCCGCCGCGCCTGTTCGAGCGGCTTCGCCAGATCGCGGGCTACACATGGGACGAGTCCAAGCCGCCCTTCCACTCGACGTATGATTTCTGGTGAGTACAGACTCTGCTTCCCCCGTTGCCGCCGCCGGGTCGAACTGCAACAGCAGCGGCAAGGCTGACCGCCCTTCTCCAACAGGCATGTCTTCGGAACCCGACTCGTCTCCCCGACGTCACCGCCCTCGAGCTCGCAGCACAATGAATCGAGCCCCGGCTCAGTAACCAAGATGCAGTCAGGGCGACCGTTGCCATCCGAGCACGGCAACCCCGTCCCGTCCGAGAGTCAGAGCACCGAGACTCCACGGACACCGCAGCCGCAGACACCTGCCACTCCCACCCTCTGCGTCCCGTCGAGCGAGGCGTCCTACGTCGAGGAACCGGTCGTGGCGCGAATCTCGTTCCATGCCGTACGGGAGGAACGGGCCTTCCACATCGCGAAGAGCGTAATCGCAACTGCTGACCCCACGGGGGACCATATCGTTAAACCCCTCGACCTCATAAGGCTGACTCCTACCGCGGGCGATCGCGACGTCATTGTCGCCATCTATGCGCATCCTGGCCACAACCTCCTATTTGACGTCCTGGATTTTGGCCCGGCCTTTTACAAAGCGCGCAAGAAGGGAGACTCGTATGTGTCCTATCCAAGCAAGCCCTCCGCCGCGCTCAAGCCACCCATAAACCTGGAGTACTTTCTCGACTTCGCCATCGGCGCCGCCCAGTGCTTGGAGATACTTCACCATGGCCAGGGCATGATTCATGGCGAGGTCCGCGGAGACGCGTTCCACTTCAATGCCGAGGAGAACAAGGTCAGGATTGTCTCTTTTGGCTCCGGCGTCAGGTCATTTGAGCATGGCCTGACCAGCACGGGCTGGTCATCGCTTTCTAGGGAAGTGGGCGCCAAGAACAAGCTGCTTTATATCAGCCCCGAGCAAACGGGTCGGATGCCAGCTGAGCCGGACACCCGGACTGACATTTACTCGCTCGGCGTTGTGCTCTGGACCCTGTTGACACAACAGCCAGTCTACACCGGAGACTCCCCCCTCGACATCGTTCAAGGCGTACTCGGCCGCAGGATACCCAACGTCGCCACGATACGCATGGATATCCCAGACATCATAGGGCGAATCATCCAAAAGTGCACCGCGAAAAATGTTGCAGACCGTTATCATTCGGCTAGCGGTCTTCGCCATGATTTGGCCAAGGTCCAAGACCTGCTCGGTGTCGGCGATTCATCTGCTCTCAAGGATATGACGATTGGAAGCAAGGACGTGTCCTCCTTCTTCCTGCTGCCGACCACCATGATAGGGCGGCACGCAGAGAGAGACGATCTCATCAAGGTCATCGACAGAGTCGCCAAGTCCCACCACATGCATAGCAAAGCTGCCACGATTCGCTTTTCAGACGGATCTAGCCTGGCCAACGAGGCAATCCTGGGTGATGACATGTCTAGTGAAGGAGCGGCAAGCTCAGCCGACGGCACAAATCGCAGAAGCGGATCATTTACACACACTACATCGTCAGACCCCAAGCACGCGAGGAACAGCTTCCATCCCTCCGTGCTTTCCGATACTCATACTTTGTCCAACGACACCGTTTCCTCATCCTCACATTCCGGCGCCCACCCACGACCCGCGCGGCGTTGGGAACGTCATCAGTCCGTGTCGGTAGAGACCGCCAGCGCCGTGGAAAGCTTCGGCATGGATGGTACGCGTTCTGGTGTAGTTGACACAAGTTCGTCAAGTCTCTCGCGCCAGCTGGGAGCCGCCAAGTTTCGGCGGCGTGGGCATTGCGAAATTGTGACCATCGAAGGCGCGGGTGGCCTCGGAAAGAGCTTCCTGGTCCAGAGCGTGCTCCCGGAGGCACGGCGGCGTGGCTATTGTGCAACAGCCAAGTTCGACACTGCGAGGCGAACAGCATTCGGGCCGCTCCTTAAGCTGCTGTCGTCCCTCTTCAAACAGGTCTGGGGAGAGAGAAACACGGAAACCCCATTTCACCAGGGCCTGAAGCAATACGTCCGCCCAGTGTGGCCCATGCTCCACAGAGCGCTTGGGCTTCCCGAGTTTCTGCTGGGCCCTCCAGAACCTGGAATTGGCAGGGCTGTTCCCTCTGCGCAAATGCCACCACCACGTGGCAATGGTCGGTCCGGAACGAAGCGTCGCGGATCGTCCCCGGGCAGCTCTCCGGCTCCACTGACCAAAGTCTCGAGCACCAAGTCTCATAGCTCACAGGACTACCTGTGCGCCGGCACATCTACCAAGACTACACGCCTCATGAATATTTGTCTGGATATCCTTCGCGTCTTCACGACCCACAAGTTCATATGCTTCTGTCTCGATGACATCCACTTCGCCGATGATGAGTCTTTGGAGCTCATTACGCAGATAATAGGGGCCAAGATGAGGATGGTCATCATCATGACCTACCGCCCTGAGGAGCTTTCTAGAGAGAGAATGGAGAGCATCATCTATCCGCCCGAGGCTAAAGATGGTACAGGCCCACGGGACGATCCCCTACCAAATTCGACTGCTAACCCAATCGCAGAAGTCTCCAGAAACCATCGTCCCACGGTGACTAGGATAACTCTCTCCCCGTTGACCGAAGACGATATACTTCAGTATGTCTCGACATTGCTGTCAAGGCCAAAGGAGGAAATCCTCCCTCTAGCACTCGTCATCCAGTCCAAGACCGCCGGAAATCCTTTCTACATGCGGGAGATGCTCAGCGCCTGCCACCGCAAAAAGTGCATTTGGTACGACTACAGAGACAGTCAGTGGCACTATGACCTGGATAGGTTGTTTGCCCAGTTCCAAGGCGAGAAGGACTATGACGTCCTCGACACGGGCTTCATCACGCATCGCCTAAGTGAACTGCCCCGGGCTGCTCGAGCGGTTCTGGCTTGGGCTGCTCTCCTGGGCAACTCCTTCTCTTTCGAGCTCATCTCCCGATTAATGAGAGGAGAGTTCGAGTACGATGACGGCACACCAGACTGTTGTCCAGAGCTGCCGCGGCGTTCATACTCCGAGGGAGAGGCCATTGCTGGCTTGCAAGCCACGATTCAAGCGTACATCATCGTGCCTAGTGAGACCGATGACCGCTTCCGCTTTGCACACGATCGCTACATCCACGCCTCCGCAGCCTTGAAGGAGTGCAACGCTCAACGAATGCACTTCATCATCTCGCAGACTCTGCTCAAGTATTACGCGGTGGAGGCCAGGCAACGGGACAGTACCGCCTCGCACATTTGCACAGCCCTTTGTATCATCAAGCGCCGTGTATCTGCTCGCCAGGGATTCCGCAAGCTGTTGATGGACTGCGCACAAGCTGCTACTGAAAACGGCGCTCGGCCAACTGCTGCAAAGTACTATAACGCAGCGATCGACCTACTCCAGGAGAAGCCTTGGGCCAACGGCGCTGAAGACGTGTCGTACGATGAGACGATGCAAATCCACCTCCATTCGGCAGAATGCTACTTGTACATGGGTCAGCTTTCCGCAGCCAACGATCTGCTGTCTACAATCTTCGCCAACGCACAGACGCCAATTGACAAGGCGCCGGCTTACGTCTTGCAGTCGCGGATATTCGCGCAGAATGGCAATTCCTTGGCTGCTTTCATCTCATTGAAGGAATGCCTAACAGCCCTTGAGGTCCCCCTCGATGACAACCCAACATACGAGAAATGTGACGAGCGGTTCGAGAAGCTCGCAACGCAGATCCAGAGCATGGACCGCTCGGCTATCCTGAAGCCTAAGAAGTCGGGAGATGCCACTATAGCATCGATTGGTGCAGTGCTGTCTGAGACCGCCAGCGCGGCTTGGTGGAGCGACTGTCTGCACTTTTATCATCTCACCCTCGTGATGCTCGAGATGCATCTGTCCAGAGGCGCATTCCCACAGTCTGGCATAGCATTCCTTCACTTGGGCATGGTTGCTTTGTCGAGGTTCAACATGGCACAGTTTGCAGTTGACTTGGGAGCAATGTGTCAAGACCTGCTGTATGAAGCTCGAGACGCGTTCTCAATGGCGCGCGGCCAGATGCTGCATTCCTGTTTCATTGGCCATGTCCAGTACCCCATGGCCTTATCCGTCTCGCAGATGGAAGATGCCGTTGAGTTGGCGGCCGTCGGCGGAGACAGGATGTCGACAATCCTCAGCTACGGCCTCTGCGCGCTGGCCAGGTTCTTCGCGAGCGAGAACTGCGCAGATCTCGAGAGCTTCTGCCAGTACGGCTGCGAGGATATACCCAATTGGGCAGTTGATACTCGGGGCGGTTCCCTGCTTATTGCAACTAGGCAAACATGCCGAGCGTTGCAGGGCAAGACGCAAATACAAGACGCAGTCAAGGTGCTGAACGATGAGCAGCACGACGGGCATGCGTACAAGAGCTGGCTTACGAGCCAAACCCAGGAGAGCAACCGTTCGTCACTCTTGTACGAAAGCCTGGAGCTTGTCGTATTGTTCTTGTTCGGTCACTACGAACGTGCCGTTGAGATTGGGCAGAAATGCTGCGAGAAGCTTCCCATGCTCTGGTCAGCACGCAGCAGTAGATTGATTCTCTTGTTCTATGGGCTGGCTCGCACCGGCCAGTTGTTAAGGCATATGCAAGATCCGCGCGAGCAGGCACAGGACTTTTCTGCTGAGACCGAGGAGGTGGTGGTAGAGCTGCGTCGCTTTGTGAAGATGATGGCGGACTGGTCGGCCGTCTCCGAAGTCAACTATTGCTCCTGGTCCAGACTCCTCGGAGCGCAAATAGCGGAACTATCCAACGACCATGGCCAGGCCATCCAGCACTACGAAGAAGCCTTGGACCACGCCACGGAGCACGACTTTGTTTTTGAAGAGGCGCTGGGAAACTACCTCATGGCCGGGTTCTTCATCAGACGGAAAGCTAGGAGGTCTGCTCGCGCGGCCCTCCAGGATGCCGTTGGCCTGTACCGCCAGATAGCGGCCACCGGCGTCGCCAAGGCTATTGAGGACGAACACAGCCTGCTACTGCACGGCCCGACACGGAACCATAGAACAGCCGAAGTCGGCATCCAGACGGACTTTGTCGCCGATGCCCCCTCGGCTCAGTACCGCGCCGTGGACGGAGACGACGGCGAAGAGCTGACGCAGATCCCGTCCAACGCCATGTCTGACCTGAAAGGCGACCGCATAGGAGCCTGGAGAGGGTCCATGAACATACAGAACGAAGACGGAGCCGGGCTTCCTGCTCTCGATATGATCGATCTGCACGCCATCCTGGTGTCCTCGCAGGTCATCTCATCGGTGCTGCAGGTGGACGAGCTTCTCAAGACCATGTGTGATGTCATTCTGCAAACATGCGGCGGTTCTGCCACGCGTGCTGCCATCGTCGTTCAAGAATCCGGTGCGGAGTCGTGGTGTGTCGCAGCCAGCGGAAACCCTGAAGGGGGCGCATCCGCACATAACCCAGGCCTGCCGTTGTCAGGCACGTCGTTGGTTGCGGAGAACGTGGTACTGTACTGCACGCGGTTCTTGGAACCAGTCTTTATTCCGGATCTCATCGCCGACGAGAGATTTGGCAATGTTAACGAAAACTGGCAGCAACGACATCCCTTGGGCAAGGCAATCATCGCCATTCCCATCTGCCACGGAACGAAACCACTCCTTGGAGTATTATATCTGGAAGGCGAGTCTGGCTCCTTCACAGACCGCAACGTTACTGTCTTGCAGCTCTTGGTGAACCAGATCGGCATCAGCTACTCCAATGCGCTCTCTATGAAGAACGTCGAGAAGATTTCGGCCGAGAACCGATCGATGGTGTCTGTACAGAAACGAGCCCTGGCTAAGGCCCTCGAGGCGGAGACCAAAGCAAAAAATGCCGAGGCGGAAGCCAAGCGAAACGTCAAGCTCGCAGAGGAGGCAGCCAAAGCCAAATCCATATTCCTCGCCAACGTATCGCATGAGCTCCGAACTCCTCTGAACGGCGTCATTGGAAACTCGGAGCTGCTCCGAGACAGCAGCCTTAACAGGGAGCAGCTGGAGATGGCGGACTCGATTCGTGTCTCGGCAGATCTGCTGCTCACTGTGATCAATGATATTTTGGACTTCTCCAAGATGGAAGCTGACAAGATGAAGCTATACATCATCGCATTTAACCCCGAGGACATGGTGCGAGAGGTGGTGCGTGCCGTTTCCTACAGCAACCGCGAGAAGACGTCAAAGAAGAACGTCAAGATTATACAAGACATCAACTTGCCTCCGATGCTCATCTTCGGCGATCCGATTCGTCTTCATCAGGTTCTTGGAAATCTCATAGGCAACAGCCTCAAGTTCACCGAGGACGGGGCGATAACAATTGGCGCACGAGTCGAAGACGATACCAAAGAGAAGGCCACCCTGACTTTCTGGGTGCGCGATACCGGCATCGGCATTCCGCCGCAGCAGTTGGCGAAGCTCTTCCAGCCGTTCAGCCAGGCGGATGCAAGCACGGCGAGGAAGTATGGCGGCAGTGGCCTGGGTCTAAGTATTTGCAAGTCACTCATCGAGATCATGATGAAGGGCGAGATCCAGCTGGAGAGTGAGGAGACCGTTGGCACAACTGCTTGGTTTACCGTCTCATTCGAGAAGGCCAAGTCTGATGTGTCTGCCGGCGACGCGCAATCCAAGTCCTCGCCACCCATTGATCGATACTCTGCGCCAACTTCCGCCGTCGAGCGCGCCGCATCCCCGAATCCGTACCTCGACTTGAGCCAAATCTCCAAAGAAGATGTCCGCATTTGCGTCGCAGAAGACAACCCCATCAACCAGAAGATCGCCATCCAGTATGTCCAGCGACTTGGTTACCCCTGTGTCAGCGCATACGAGAACGGACTCAAGGCAGTCGAGGGTCTTCGGCAGAAGGCCAAAGAAGGAAAACCCTATCACATTGTCCTCATGGACGTCCAGATGCCCATGTTGGATGGCTACGAGGCCACAAAGCTCCTGCGAAGGGACCCGATCGAGGCGGTTCGAAAGGTGCTGGTCATTGCAATGACGGCGTCGGCGATTCAGGGGGACAGGGAGAAGTGCCTGGCTGCCGGCATGAATGACTATCTCGCCAAGCCTGTACGCTCGGAGGTGCTCAAGAAGAAACTGGACGCGTATATCAACAACGCGGTATGTTTTCCCCCTTGGCTCAGCAGCCCATTGAAGAGATGTACTGACGACGAGTAGAAGCCTAGCCTGCCTGACTCGGCACAGTCACCTCCGAGCCCCTTGGAAATCTCAGGCCCAGGCGCCAACGATTCAAGCAACGCACGCCCTGCAGAATCCTCATCTGCTGATGAAAGGGCGCCTAGCATTGCCATCTCTGACCACATGCAGGAAGGGCCCGTTTCCAACATGCCCGTTGACTCGCCAGGTGTTCTCGCAAACGATGGCCCGATCAACAGCGCCGTTGGGCACGGCCAGGAGCCGGTGTCAATGCCCATCCGAGAAGACCTTGCTCACAGCAGCTCGGGCCAGGCATCAAACGAGAACCGCGTCCCGGATAGCGTGGCCCCCGGGGACGCTACGACGCAGCCTCTGAAACGGCAGGCTCGCAGGCTGACCAAGAGTCGGGGGAACAGCGAGTCGAGAGTCGAGAAGCCCGGCATGGAGAAGAAATCGGGCGATAGGTCGAAGGGCGTCCTGACCAAGAAGGCGCCTCAGCAGAACGCCGCGAACGCCATCGACGACGAGACGCAGGATGGCGGCCCGGCCACGCAGAAGTCGTCCACCGGCTAAGAAGCATCCGCACCTGACACCTTGTCTTGCCGCGATTTTGTACGACTTGACGAAAGCGATCACGTCGATTTTGTTTTGCGAATTGGGCTATACACCCCCCCGTCACGGCCTTTTACGACTCCCAGTTCCAGACCTCGATGCGCGACGCCCTGAGCAGAGAGCACCCGGGCCTGGGATGGATCAAGTCGATCCTTTTACACCACATGTTCGTTTCCTGCCTGTTTTGCGTCGTCGGCTAGGGACGGGATAGAAGCGGCTGGTGGGCGGGCATTCACACACTGCGCCTTGTTTTAATGTATTACTCTTTGTTTAGATTCAGCGGACGGAGAGACCATCGGCTCTCCCTGCAGCACACGGCCAGGACTCGCTGCTGCCTGTCTTTTATTCGCATCGTCTATTTCAGTCTTGTTCACGGGGTAGTCCTACCACAGCGATGGGTCTTCCGGCTTTTGTTTTTGTTTGGCGAGAATTCTCACCTTGCACGGCGCATGGAGGAGTCTGCTGCCGCCGCCGCCGCGGCGCATGTGAGCCTCGGACGGCTGGCGCAGGAGGAGGCGGATCGATCGGGGGCCGAAGGGAGGGCGCAGGCAGCGTGCAGGACTCTGGATACATACCCCCCTCGTTGCCCATTTGTTTGTCTAGCTGGCATTTTCAGGTGTCCGGGAGGGTATATAGGCAAAATGGGAGACGGTCCCGGTTGGACAGTATCATTCCATACCCTCGCCCTCGTCCGCAGCGGTGAGCCCGCGTCGGCAGATGTAGATGCGAGCGCCGGTCCCGTACGCACTCTGCGCGTCCTGGCGTGCGTCCGCCCGCCACCGCATCCTGGCATGTGAAAGCGCGCGTCTCCTCACTTCACTCCATCTGGACCCGGGGTGCTATATGTGATGCAGACGGGCCAGATATAGACGCGCGGGGACAGGGAGTGCCCGCTCCGGCCTGGCCTGCACTCGCGCCGAACGCGGCGTGGGCAGCAGTGGCGTCTCCGTCCGTGGTGCTCTGCGACGACGCGTGCGCGGACGAGACAAACAGAGCGCGAGCAAGGCTGATGGCTGACGGCGGGACGGCCAGACCGCCAGGCGGGCGGATGGATACAAGGGCCGGCTGCAGGTGAGGGCGTCGATATGCGGTCCATGCATGACACGCAGAAGTAGCGGCTCTGGAACACGATGGCTATGAGCATGTGCTGCTGCTGCTGCTGCTGCTGCTGCTGCCGTCGTCAGCCTGCCCGAGCCTGTTGGTACAGGATATCACCTGCATTGCCTCCTTCGTGTCTGCGCTCGATGCTATGTATCCTGCCGCCATCAGCATGTGCGCATGAGCACGAATGTACGTACCTACGGAGTACATACACGTACGAGTAGGGTAGGCTGGCCATTGCGCGAGTTCTGTTCCAGAAGCGCTCCCATCGAACGAGTGGACACACTCCGTCTGCTACGGAGCACAAGTTCCACATCGAACTGACCCCCCAACGCCCCCCTCAGCGCTCGTACTCGGTGTTGATGATAGGCAAATCTCTCAACTCCCAACAGCCGGCGCCGTGGCCCTTGAGTTCAAGTGACAGCCATGGCTTTTCGTTTCGCGTTGGTACGTTCGGACGCCACCCACCATGGCGCCATGTCGCCGTGTTGCTCGGACGCCACAGCCTCGAGAGCCAGCAAGGGTTGGTTCGCCGCGCAGACCGATGAATGAGGCTGCGCAAGAGGTTAACCGGCCGTCGCTGGCCCTGCCTCCCACTCTACTTTCCGCGATCCACACTAGGCGGGTTAATATCTCTTTGCATGCAGATCACCCACCATGCGGCACGTATTTATGTGTGTAGTACGTAGGCGTCCGCGGTCGAGCGGCGTCAACAGGGTTGGTAATTCATATGTATATATCCTTGAAATGGTCCAGACGGCATGGCTGATGTCTATTCAAGATCCGATAGCCGCTAAGTTAAAAATACACGTTTTCGTGGGAAACGTGTAATCCACAAGCATCGCCCGGGATGGGACTCGATGGGGTGGCAATGCGCAGCTATTTCCCGTCGTGTGCCACCCAGTACCGCATCGCGCGCCAGGTGCACGCGTCGGCTTCTTGCTGGCAAAATGTCACCCGTTTCGGGACTCTGCACTGCCTTGCCCACAAAAACTTGATAGGCGCGGCTCTCGGCGAGAGCCCCCGGACTAGTGGTCGATATAACCACTAAGAGCCGTTATGGACACGAGAGCGATGCCCGCGCGCACCATGGAAGGACTGTGGCAGCCAGTGCGGGATGCTGGGCACCTAGCGGCCAGCGGCCAACGGCAGCTGTTGCGGATGGAGCCGGAGCTCTGTTCTGTCATTACCATTAGGGCCGTGATAAGCTCAGCTAGTGCAGCTGTCTGTATTCGTACTCTGTAATGTATCTGTAATGTGGCCCGGCGTATTGGATGCTTTGGTGGATGGAGCCGCTCGGGATTCGGGTGAGAGGTTGCCCGAAGCAGGCCGTCGTTGCCAAAGAAACAAATGCGGCAGTGTATAAGGAATCCACCAGGGATAGTCAGATAGCCTCTCAGCTCGGATGGCCCAGGACGAGGGACACAGACGTGTACGCCGTTCGGAGTATTCCGCCCTCGACACCCGTCGACGGCTCAGGGATGCAAGGGGCCCGGACGCGGAGTAGTCGTCGTCGCAAGGTATGGACGTTCGGTCCTCGTAAGCCACCGTTCCCGGACTCGTCCGTCGGTAGGCGAAAGGACAGGCGGGTGGCTGGAGTTTCTGGCTAGCCGGCACTAATGTCCAGTTCTGGCGTGAGCCGTGGGGCCGGCAAAAAGGCCCTGAACGGCATCTGGCTAACGGTGAGCAGACAAAGGGCTCTTCAACCCAGGGTCGGCCCCGTAGACCTCGTTTATTAGACTCTGCTAGTCGTCCTTGGAAACGGCGATATCCACGCAAGACTCACCGGAGATGCCCATCGCATGTAAACAAGCACTCCGCATTGTGCATTGTATCTTGCCGCCAAGCAAATACACCCCGTGCTTCGTACCCCCATAGGTGCGTGGTTGTCTCTGACATGCCATGACTGGCCAGTCGTGGAAGAGGGGCCAGAACCCACCCAGCTGTGGCAGTGGGAAGATGCCAGGCACCTGGCACCTGGTCGAGAGACAGTCTCGTGCTAAAAGAAGAAGTACTCGTAAGGGCAACGAGGATCAACGAGAGCCGTCCATCAATGCTCCAAGGGCGGGGGTGTTTCAGATACCTCGATGTTGACGCCTCGCGCTAGACCACTTCGTACCTTGTCAAGGATGGCCAACTTGGTTGATTGTCAACGCAAGTTCCTTGACGGCCGCGGTCAACGCCTGCGGCGCTAGCAGTTCACGGACTGAGGTCGCCTTGACGAGTGTGCGTTGCATATCGACAGCCACAGGTGCTGAACTTCCTGCCATATTCGGAGCTGGTCTGTCCCGCTGTCAGGCCCTGGCCCTTCGGCACAGGCGGCTGTTTCGATGCTTGACTATGTAGCAGCTGTCTGGCTGGCGTCGCGGGTATTACAACACAAGCGTGAGTTTGGCAATGATATCCCGAGAATCGGGGTTCAGTGCTCGAGAGCAGCACTTGATGCTGCCAGGTAGTTGACGATTGATTGCAGAGCACGGAAGATTCAATGAATAAACGCAAGGTGAAGCGAGATCGCACCGTGACCTATTTTCCGCAGCGTGCGACGACGCATCACCAAACTTGTTGATAAAGTCCCAGACAGCGCCACGACCGGGCTTTAAAATTAGCCGGCTAACACAGTGAATGGAAGACACTTGTTAATGCGAGCAGCTTATCTAGGCATGACCATCGATTACGAGTATACCTGGGGTCTCGGCTGTACAGCACGTATCATCCGTGCCGAGTCATGCTACGCGCAGCTTACCAGAGTGCCACTTTGGGGGTGGTTGGGGTGATGCAGCCTACGGATTGATGGCTTGCATGTCGGGAACCCCTCCACGGCCGAGGCATTCCGTGTGCTCGAGGCCTGCGGATCTTGCCGTTGTCGTCGTGAGCGGATGCATGCAGCGTAGCGACGGTACGGACGGGCGAAGAGGAGCACAAGATTTGGTTGAAGTTGTGCAACCAGTGGCTGGTCTATGTATATCAACGTCGGCATGTTGACCTGAGAGCTGGGTTAGGTAGGTGCCGTTTTGGGCAGGGCAGAGGGACTCCGTATTAAACTCTCAGACAGTGGTGACTGGGGTTGCTGGAACTGGGGTCCTCACTTTGCGTCTTACGGACACCGAGGCTAGATCTAGGCGTGATGCGGTCTGGCGAGGCCTCTGGCGAGAAGCAGACAACGGCGCGCCGGGTCTCAGATGATGGCATCTGTTTCGGTGCTCGTATCAACAAGTCTGATGCAACCTTGGCGATGCACGGCCGCTGTATAACATAGACGTGTATGGCGTATAGTGCCTAGTATTCGTGGGTGTACTCCGTAGGCGCAGATCCTCGAAAGCGCTGACCACGAGTTGTGAAAAATGTGTTTGGACGGCAGTTCGGTGCCGGATTCACCGCGATTCGCGCCGGGGCCTCTTGTTATCTTGCACATGAGTTCCAGTCCCGCAGACCGTCTGTCAATGAGTCTGAGGGATCTGCCGTGGAGTCATCGTGGGCAGCATGTTGCTGACGCATACGTATTTGAGTATGTACATGGTCGTATTTGCAAGCCAGCGATCGATTGCCGGCACTGGTTGGTTAATAATAGGGAGTACTCCGTAAACGACGCAGGAATGGTGTGGTGGTCCACAGCCGAGGGCGATGCTGCAGCAGGCGGGAACAAAGGCGGTTGAGGGACGACGCAACTCGCGTTGAGTTATTAGAGTGGTTGGAGGCAACTGATGCAAGGTCCGTTGGTGGGTTCAGATGCTGCTCGAACCGTACCAAAAGGTGGACTCCATCTGCAGCATGCCATGCATCTTGCTGCTGGATTGATTAACGGCTGACGAGGACCAGCAAACCTGTCATATATTCCTTCGAGTACTTCGTGCACTCGTCCATCCGTCCGTCCACCCGTCCATGCATCCGCCTAGAGACGGTCCTCCTTGGGCTTCGATGACCACGGCGACGGCTTCCACTGTTGGGCCGCCAGTGCAAGTGCGAGTAGGTACCTACTCGCAGTGACCGGTCGACCAACCGGGCCAGCAAGCGCTAGGAAAGGGGGCAAAATTTGAGGGAGGCAGTCTGCCGCGTCGACTGGGATAATAGACTTTACCCAAGACGAACCGCTGCCCCGTGTCGGTGGCTAAAATCAGCACCAAGACGAGAAACAGACGAGGAGCAAGCCACCGGAGCCACTTTGCAACGGCGGTCCACTCCCACCTCGCCTCACCTCACCACGCCTTACAGCGAGTAGCTGTGGGCAATGCAATGCATATCGGTGCAGCTGCAGCACTGCAGCCGCTCTCATTACTCGTACTTGTACTTACTTGGCTGCTGCTCGTTGCGAACAGGGCAGGGCAGGGCAGGGCCCACGGAGAGGGCTTGCACTCGGTCGTTCGCTTGTTCGTTCGCTTGATGGCTCGTCCGTTCGCCCATTCGTGCCAGGCCAGGCCGGCCTTCACCAGACCGGCCTCGCACCCATCCTCGCACCCATCCATGCCTCCCTGGTCAGCTCTGGTCAGCTCTGCGGTGCCCTCCACCCACCATGCCTCCCTGCTTGGCCGGCCGTGGCCCGTGGCCAGGGGCCCCCTCCCCTCCGCCGACCCCGCCGTGCTGCGCGCAAATTCCTTGGTTCCGGTGGCGAGGTCGAAGCGCCGCTTTGAGCCTCTGGCGAGCACAAGATGCAAAGTGCGCTGTCAATAACATTGCCACCGTCGCGGCGGAGTGGTGAGGGTGCGTGAAGGGGATCAGGAGGGAGGCGGGGGGATACGAGGGCCAAGTACGGACTACCGTAGCCAAGGTATGGTACCTTGGGCAGGTATCCGTCCGAAGTACCTTGCGTACGGAGTACTCGTGCTGATACGTCGAGAGAAAAGCGCAGGCAGCAAGCGGACGGCAGCGCGGCGGGAAGGAGCTCTGGACCCGAGCTCGCGCCACGCACGGCAAGGCACAGCACAGCATGGGAGAAGCAGCAAGTGCATGCTGGGCTGCTGGGCTGTTGGGCCACACTTGCCTCGTTCGCGTTTTGCCCGCCTATCAACCGCGCTGCCGGCCAACAAGGAGCCGCCAGGTGCAGCAAGGACAGACCTAGTCCTAGTCCAGCGTATTAGTCCGCATGTAGTTGAAAGGGGATTTCTCACATCTGGATCCTGGCAGCCAGTCCAACCACGAACCCAGCAAGCCCAGCAAGCCCAGCAAGCCCGCAAGCTTCTTTCGGGCCAGCAAGCACCAAGCTCCAAGCACCGACCAACGTTTTCTTTCTTGCCTTCCTTCCTTCCTTCCCTGCTGCCCACCACCACCCCCCCGCCAGCCCTTTCTTCTTTCTTCCTGCTGGCGCCGCCCCCTCCTCTCTCGCCCGTCCGTCTCCCTGTCTTTTCTCGCCGGTCCTTCAACTGCCAAACGACTCACGACCTCGCATACCACTGCTTCCCGCAACTCTCGTTCCTCTTTTCCCCCTTCCCTTCCTCTCTCTTCTTCTCCCGTTCGCTCTCTTCCCCAGCCTTCACACTTCACACTTCACTTGGCCGCGGCCCTCCACCCACTTCACCCCTGCCCTCGCGGGCAACCGCTTGGCTTCGCTCCTTTTGCCGGCCCTCTTCCCTATGTCCATCTCCGGAGGGTGCTTGAAACCGTGAGGCTTGGCTTGGCTGGCTGTTTGCTGGGTCGAATCGAATCGATCTACGTACCGATCCCTGAAGGGCTCCAGGACCCTCCTCTTGTCTCCTTGGCTTTTCGTCTGTTTCTGCCGGCCCATCCTTGGCTTGACAGCCACACACACCCAACGCCCCCTCCTGCTCATACAACACCTTGCCAACCCAACCTAGCTTGCGGTGTTATCCGTCTTGTCTCTTGCATCCGTCCATCTCTCTCTCTGGCACGCATACCAAGTATACTCATACATACATACATACATACCTACAAACACCACACCCTGTCCGCCCCCGGTCCAACGCACCCCTCCCCTCGCCCTGTCCGCTTTGCACCCCCAGCTCTTGTCTCCTGGCCCCCTCAACTCCCTAATCAGGCCATTTGCTCTGATACACGGGCGACTAGTGAAATCAACCAGGCTCGGCCGCTGCTCCACCGTGACACGGCTCTGGCTTCCCGACTCTGCTGCTGCAACCCACCTCTGGCACCCCTTTGGGAGTCGTCACCATACTGCGCTTCTTCAGCCCGATGCAGGAATCGCCGCGGTGAACAAACAGCGCCTGGTACCGAATAAGGCTACCTCCCTCACGCTCTCTCGCTACAGGGTTCCTCCATCCTCTCTGTGCCCGTTTTTCTCTTCGACGCACTAGCCATGTCCCAATGAGGTTGGCCCGGTTTGTCCGCAGTACCATCCGCCCCCGCCCCATTCAGTTCTCAAGCTGGTCGTCACCTCCGGCTTGCGTCTCGTCCTATTCGAGTATACAGCTACGACTGCTGCCGAGTTTATATATCCACTGTGTACGCCCGCCCTCCCCACGAGCTGCTCGTTTCCACTTTTCTCTTCTCCCTTTTCTCTCTTCGTTACTGCCTCTTAACTGCCTCGCTCTCGTTCTCTTCTTCTTTGTCTTACACCAGTCATACAATCCTTGCACAGTCCACGGGCACCTGCCCGTCAACGACACTTCTCCCACACATGCACACGACACGCTTGCAACTCGTCTAAGCGATGATGCTTACCCTGAAGCAGCCACCAGCACCCTACGGCTACAAGTCCGTTCATGATTTGCCGACGCCGCCTTCCACCTCCCGGTCTTCTCCCCCCTTGAGTTACCACGAGGTGTCTTACAAGTCCTCGGCAACTGTTTCCCGCAGTCACAGCCCGGTCAACCAGCTCATGTCGGCTCCTCACCGTGGCCTGCCTCCTCCGGCGGCCATGGCACTCCCTCCCCAGCAGCCTCCCCCCGCAGGCGTCCCTCCGCCCCATCAGAGTCATCACAGTCAGCCGCCGCCGGCCCCGTTGGGCCATGGAGCTCAACAAGGACCGGCGTGGACGGCTCTGCCTCCTCCTCCCCAGCAGTGGCAAGGGGCCGAAGAATCCATGAGGAACTGGCTCTTGGCGAAGACGGAGGAGGAAAAGACGAAGCAAGAAGAGGAGAGGACGAGACAGGAGACGTTGCGCCTGGAGCAGAGACGAGTCGAGATGGACATGCTACGGGCCTCCCTCGGTGGAGGGATCCCTCCCCCGATGGTGCCATTGGTGTTTGCCGGCATGGGTGTTGGAGGCACACTTCCCCAGGCGGCATTGGAATGGGCGCAGCAGTACATGCAGCCTTCGCAAGGCCAACACGCTCAGCTGCTCCAACCTCAAAGGCCGCATTCGCCCGATCAACACCCACGGGAAGGGCCTCCACCAGCTCAAGGTCAATATCCCGGGCCTCACGCGAATCCAGCACCAGCACAGGGACCTGGGGGATACAGCCAGTACCCAGGGTCTCCGACGAGGCCACGAGGACAGACGGTCAGTGGCGTGGTCGGCCGACCACACTCGAATATCGCCAGCCTTGGCACGAATCCCTCACAGCCTGGACAAGCAAGTGCAGCGCCGATGCCGCCATACCAGCCCCAACCGCACGTGCAATCGCAATCGGCCCAGCAAGACGCGAGCCCATCGATCTATTTCCACCACTGGCACCCACCATCGTCACAGGGGGGGAGCGGCAGCTCGAACAGACCGGGGACTCCGTCTGGTTCGTCCAAGACCAAGAGAAAGCGAGGGTCGCTATAAGCTAACACGGGCTCTGGGATGATAGGGGAGACTCACAGGAAGCGCAAGACCATCGGAACACAGCAGCCTTCGCAAGCACCCAGCGAACCTCGACCTCGATCTCCGCCGCCCTTCATACAGAGCAGTCTATCCAACCCGCCGCCAGGTAGAAGGACACACAAACGCCAAAAGAGTGACGTCTCATGGTATCGGCCACCGGGCCACGGGCAGGTTGAGGAATCCGATCGTGCGGCCCGAGCTGCAACACCAAACCGAGACCCCAACACGGGTTCATCACGGGACGCATACGGCGCTGAGAGCAAGAAGCATTCCGTGTCTGCGTTGCTATCGCAAGAGCCGGCAGGACTAGCCACCTATGAAGGTTCGCGGCCCCATTTTCACTCGACCCACGGATCGGGGGCACCAACTAGCCGACATCATGACGACGAAGTGGCATCACGAGACAGGCTCATGTCGCCAGGAGAGAGGGAATCAAGGTTACGTGGTAGAGCTGCTGGCTCAGCTGAAGAGGAACGTTGATGGAACCCGCTAAGATTGATGGCTTTCATGTTTTCAGGCCACGAGCTCCACGACCCCGGCCCCGAAACAGCATCCCCTGGACTCTGTTTACGGTGGTTTGGACCATTCTTTCGCATTTTGGATGACGGTTCGCATGACGATTGCATGTTACTTTTTCATTTGCCTTGTCGGCCTCTTTGTTTTCCTTTTCTTTTCCCTTTTTTTGGACATATTTTGACCAGGACAAGTCATCTGGACAGAGTTTGGACTACATTGGATGGGGCTCGTTCGACCCCCATTGGCAACTAGAGGGCCTCCTCTTCTTTGTTGTTTTGTTTCCCTGGGATTTACAGCACCAGGCGTGGCGCCATGCAGGCATTTACACCGGAGTGGGCTTTGCCGGGGGTGTGCATATGAAGGCAGCGTGGAAAAGAGACAAGTTGTATCGGTAGTGATGTACTTTGTTAGACCTTGTCGGCGCCAATCTGGACAAACCGCATCGTGACAGCTGCGGAACCAGTCCCGTCGAAACGGCGAAATTGAAGGATTGAGATGAATCGAAACAACTTGCACTCGGGCTGGGACGAGGCCCGGGGGACGCCACGCACGGCAGTTGCAAGGCGTGTTGAATGGGGGACATGTCAGGGCCGTTTGTTGGCAGAAGGGGCTGGTAGTGGCGGCACAGGCGTGGACGACGATGAAACGACATGGCTTGTGGAGATTAACGCGCACCGTCCAGTTTCCGGGATACACGAAGACAGCGATCCGGCACTGAACAGGCAAACGCTGTTGGAAGGCGTTCGTTCCACATAGGCCCTTGCACGGCCCCGCCAAGAGCTGAACTCTCCCGGTTGGAAGGGATTTTTTTGCTTTCCCTGGAGGCGGTCGCGGAGGAGGGTTCGAGGCAGTCCTGCAATATCACGATGCATGCACGGGGACCACGGACCAGGGCAGGGGGCCCGCTTCGGGCTTGTCGGCCGACGACGGAGGACAACGAGTCGACGACAGAGATTGGACGAAGACGCACTGAGGAGGTTGGTTGAGATTCTTGGGTGGGCTTATTTGCAAACGCACGCGCCTATGCGTGTTATCTTGCGTGTGCTATTCTCGTCGTACTTGGGTCGTGCATGCAGGTAAACACATTATGTACGAGTACCTCGTACAGGCTCAAGCCCGTGTGTCGCCGACCGGTGAGCCGGGGTCCGTTCGGGTCGCGGGTCCCCTTTTCGTCTTTTATCCGCTTTGGGGTTGCGAGGCTGGACGGCGGGGCCTCTTATTGGCCGGGGCGGGCGGGGCGCGCCGGGGTAGGTGCCGTACTGGGCTGCTGCTTATTATAGCGCCCACCACCCGCGAGACCTACTTGCGCATCACGGCGGGAAGAGGGTTACACGCAGCCGGCTGCAGCATCGACGCTGAACGTCGGCGATGGTGATTGGGATGAACGGCAAAGGGCGGCATGTGCCGAGGCAAGGGGGCGGCGCGGGCGGGTGATGGACATGATCTGACGATGTCGGCTCCCATCCATCGCGAGACGGACCTCGTCCATATAGGGGTCTGGGGGAAAATACCGCCCTCTCTGCACGGGCCACGCCCGCAGTGTCTGCGAAGCGCCGCTGCTACCAGGGCCGCTGCCACTCGTAGGGAGGCGGCAGCGGCGCGAGACGTCGGCGCTGCTCGCGGCAAGAGTGGCGGCGGCGGCAGCGCCAGCGTCGGCGGCAAGGTGCGTGCCGGAGCTGGGGGGGTGCGATGCCCTCGCGCGTATGTATATCCCGTGCCGCCCCAGCTGCGCGGCGTCGGTGGCTGGTCGTCGGACAGAGGCGACGGCGGAGGTGGTGGCGTGCAGCACGTAGCCGTGCGGCAGGGGAGACGGGGGCCAAAGGGCGGCGTGCGGGATTGTCGTGCGAGGAGGCGCTATGTCGCGGCTGTCCGGTTCATTGCCTGGCTGCCCACGACGCAGGGGCTCTCTCTTTTTAAACATTGGCGTTGCGGCGGCATCAAATGTCTCACTCGCATGCAAGGTACGTACTGGCACATCACGACCAACACCGGGGTACTCCACCAATTGATAAAAAGCAAGAATAGCACTGTTTGTTTATTCCTCTACTTCGTGCTCCTCCCCGGCCGCACCGTGGCCGTCACCCGCTGGTATTGTACTGTAATAGGAGCACTCGGAGAGGGGGTAGGAAAACGGCGTCGTTGCCAAGGGGGTATAGGTAATGTGAGCAGAAAATACCCCGACTGCCAACCCATCCTAGAATCAAATGAACAGCCGAAATCCGGGGATGATCTACTGCAGCCTTCGCCCGGCTGTCCGCCTCATCAACCACTAATCAAGGGAAGGGAAAAGCAAGGCAAAGCCTAGTCAAAGGCAGAAACAGCAATGACCGATAAAAGAAGTGGGTATCAACGTGTTGCTCGATAGAAGCGGTAACGGGAATAGATGAACAAGACAAAAGAACGAGGAAAGGCATTGCCTGCCATCTTGGTGCGTCGCTTCTCGAGAAAAATAAATCAGAACGAAAGAAGTCGTATGTGCGGGCGGCTCGTCCAGGCTACCAGAACGGCAAGCAAGCTTGCTAGGTCTTCTTCTTGCCTTTGCGTGTCTTCCACTCCGCCTTGGTCACCTTCATCAGCAGGTCCTCGTCCTTGATGGGTATGAAGGATGTCAATGCCTTCATGGCATTCTCGAAATCAGAGTCAAGTAGCACCTCCCGGAGGGCTTGTACGACAGCCGCGCCCGTCGCGTGCAGGACATCCAGCCCGCTCGCGGGAGCTGGCGCGTCGTTGCCTGCTCTCGCCGCTTGTGATTGCTGTACAGGGCTTTGGTCCACGCAGGGGTTGATCAAGAGGAACACATCCCAGACACGAAGTTGAGCCGGGAATGGTATCGATAGGTTGAAGAGCGTCAGATACCACCGCGTCCCATAGGCTGTGCCGTCGACGCTGAGTTCAGACTGATGCCTCGTTAGTCGGGATTTCGTCTTGCATACGTCTGGCGCGCCCTGTTTGTTCAACTCACCAGCTTGTTGGCCACGTCCTTGTGGAGCCAACCCGTCTCAAACTCCCGCAGAGCGGCCATGAGACCCTCGAACCCGGGGGGGCGATACAGCCGATCCAGTCCGCGCAGCTGCCACATCCTCACCATCATCACAAAGCACTTCTCCTCGTCGAAGTAGCACAGAAGCGTCGCAGCGAGTGACGCCATACCCTGGACATAGCCAGTCTCAGGAAAGTAGATGGACACGGCGTGTAGGACCCGGAACAATAGTCGTTGACCGCCACGGTACCTCCGCCGGAACATGATGTGTCGGTTGATGGTCCGTGGTACGTCCAGGTCAATCTGCACGTCGTCCGGAGAGCTCCTCGCCAGCAGCTGATGGAAGGCGGAGACAATTTCTTCGGCCGACGGCGAGTCCTCGTGCTCCTTGGCAGCAGAGGCGAGGAATGACCACCACGCCGCCGCCCGCCACCGGTCAGGGATGCCCTTCCACGTCCGCTCTATCAGCTTCGGGTTCTTGACGTCGAACTCAAACTCCATGCCCTGGCCCGTGTCGCCGTTGTCGACGAGCTTGGCCATCTTGCGCCACTTCTCCGATCTTTCCCACTCCTTGCGCTTCAGCGCATCCGAAATTTTCTCGATCCGCGCCTCTTCCACGAGGTCCTGCAGACTCGGGGAGACGGCCAACATGTCCCCGGCCTCGTCCATCCAACGCCTATTACGATTATGTGGTAGCAGGTTGCTCGCCTGACGCATCACCGACCGCGACGATCGCACCGAGGCCACGGACATCTCCGAGTTTTGTGTGTTGAGTGACCGCGCCGAGACCTTCCTGCTCGGAATGCGACCAGGCGAAAAGCTCATTGGGTCCCTCTTCTGCAGCACGTGTCTCCTCCTAGGAGAGAACTGCGCCGATCTAAGCTCGGTAGGAGTGCTTTCTCTCGCAGCGGACCGCGGCGTGCTGATGAAGCCATATCGATCGACGTCGGCGCCGTTAATGTCCTCCCAATCCTCGAGGCCTCCGGCCAGCTCCGTTTCTCGCCTTGGGCTATCTTGATGCTGGGGAAAAGAATCTGCGGATCTTGAAGTAGCGAAGTCCGCAGCGAGATGTGTGGATGCCCTAGATCGGGACATGGAGTCAGCGCAACCTGGTCTGGGACGGGGCAACGGGTAGTCAAGGAAATCCATACGGGTCATTCGCGGCCTCCTCTGCCGGGACCTCGGGCGTGGGCTCCAAGCGCTCGCAGAAGGAGTGTCTTGCGCCGTCTTCCCAATTGATGGCATCGCCAGTATCATAGAGCGACCTCACCTTTTGAGAGTCCTTCTCGACGTCGGCCGACAGGATACGGATATCGGGCGGCGCCAGCAGGCTCCGCGTCACCGTGTCGGCGGCGCTGACCTCGGAACCAGGCCTCTCGGTGCTCATGGTCGACTGCGTCTGGCTCAGGGACGGGGGCGCATCGCAATCGGCCGAGGTCTGTTCCATTGCGCCGTCGAGTGTCGTCGCGCGCCGGCCTCCGAACATGATGCTGCCGCGTTTTGAAAAGGAAAAGCCGGCCATAAAGTCATCGTCGATGAGACTGGCCGTCGGGATTGCGATCGCCAAGGGCGAGTACTGCGCGTCGCTGTCGGCGATGGAACATGCGTCGGGGGTTGTCAAGCCTAAGGGTGTCGCTGTCATGCATCGGGAAGACGATGTTGGCGTATGTGGCGGCTGTCGTTGGCTAGCGGAGGCTGGAGAGGTAGAGCCCCGCATCAGGGGCTGTGGTTGCATCGGCGCTACCTGGCCTGTGGCAGAATCCGATTCCTCGCTTAGTCGCCTCGCTTGTTGGTGCGAGTTGGACAGCCGCGAACTGCTCCGCTCGACCAGTTTCCTGAGTGACGATGGTCGCGGATGCGGCGTGTCCGGCGGGTGCGATGGTGATGAGGAAGAAAGAGAATTTGTGGTGGTGGGCAACGGGGGCGTTGTCGGCGGTGCAGTACGAGTAGGAGCTGCAGCTGGGGCACCAACACGAGCTGTGGCGGCCTTGAGCAAGCTCGAGTCCGGTGAACCGTCCAACGACGCTCGGCCCTCGACTGGCCTGTTCTCAACGAGTTGTTGCACCATAGGTGCAGCGGCACCTGAAGCCGCCATCCCGTTCAACTTGGCGCCCAGCCTGTCGTCGTCGTCCCCGTTGTCGTCGTCGTCCTCGCAATCTTCCTCGTGGATGGTGGTCGACGACGTCGTGGTCGGCGCATGACCAGAGTCACGCTTCCAGTAGTCGTCGAAGGCCCGCCCCGTGGCGGGCACCGGCGACCGCAAGGCGGGATGCTGTTCGGTGGGCGGCGCGATCCCGAGCATGTAGCCAGACGGTGGCACAACGATGATGGGGCTGTTTGACGAGGAGGAAATGGATGACGATGATGATCGAGTCGTCCTCGTCGACGATGCCGTGTTGGATCGGGTGCTTGCAATACTCGCCGCGCGAAGCAGATGGCGAGCAGGAGGCAAGGGGACAGGCGGCGCTGCTGGCTTCGTCTTCTCGTATCGTAGAGCCACCAGGCTGGTGTCATCCCGGAACGACGGCCTGCCCAATCCTGACCGGGTCTTTTGGCGCACCGAGGAGAATCTCGTCGGCAGCATGGCCGATTTGTCTCTCGAGCTGAGCTCGTGCTGCTTTTGCTCTCGACTCACCATGATAATATCTGCTTGGGCCCCAGACGGGGGAGTCCCAGTGACGCCTGCAGGGTCGACGGGGGGGTGGGACCAACAGCAAGACGGGACGAGACGAGGAGATGAACTCTGCTTGCGCCGCAGCGGGAGCGGGCCGGCTGCGAGGGCGAGAGGGAGGGTGTTTCGGGCTGGTCGGCGGCTGCAGAAAGGCAATAACGAGAGTACGAGTGTTGAAGAAGAAGGCAGAGTGAGGCGGTGGGCGAGCGAGGGATGCCACCAGCGCAACGTGCTCTTCCGCCGTTTGTTTGCTGGTGTAAGTGAGGTGCCCGACCGCGATGCGCCAGGCAACAAGCTCGCAGCAGTCGACGACGAGCTGAAAGAGAGTACTCCGTAGTCCGTAGAGAGAACTGGATCAACGTGAGTTTTAATAAAAGTCCAGGGTCTGGCTCAGCGTCCCGCCAAAAAATGTCTTGAACGGGACGGCAAGAGTGAGAGGCGGCGTCTCTTTCTTTATCGGGGACTCGGGACGGTATCGTGGTGCCCCAAACCAGACCGAGCGACGGGAACAGGCGTCTTGAGACAGTGCAATTTGGCCGGTGCACGGGAGCAAGCAACGATGCAAGCGGCAAAGGAGGGATGATGAGACGGGAGAGTTGTGAAAGAAAGGAAGGGAAGGGGAGAGTGATGAAGGGTCCGGCCAGCCGAGGTCGGGCAAACGAGACGGTTTGCGGGAAAGAGCAGCTGGCGCTGGCAGCTCGCTTGCACAACTGACAACTGACGAAGTATACGGAGTGCTCCGTGTTTTGTGCCCTGTTGGGTTTGCTTTGCCTTGCCTCGCCTTGCCTCGCCTTGCTTTGCCTTTCCTTGCTTGCTGCGCTGCGCTGCGCTGCACTCTACCTGCAAGAGCGGTAAAGGAGATTGTGTCCGTTCCTTTGACAACCTATCATGGCCGGTGCCACCCGCGACGAACCACCCACCAACCGCCACATCACCGGCCAACGAGCAAACCGCCAACGACGCCGCCCACCAGCCAACCAGCAGACCCGAGCAGCCAAGTACCACCACACCACCACATCAAATCTGCTACTCGTCCAGACCATCACCTACGAAGTACCGACTCACTCGTCGTCGTGCATGGTGGGGCGGGAAGAGAAATTTCCTCTTCCTCTCTCCCTCGCCCACGTCTCAAGCGCACAGACGCACGGGTACCTGAAGCTTGGCCGCACGTATAAACCTCTTCGGCGTGCCATGGCTACCGTCATGTGGCCCTCCGGTGCCAGCAAGACGCCCCGTCCTCCACCCGCAATGGCCTCCCCGAGACGAAACGGTAGCAACGGGGATTCCGGGGCCGCGTCATGCGTGTCATGCGCGTGGCCCCAAGGGCAGCTCGGCCTCCAGCCGGGGGTCACAGGTCTCCGGCGGGAGCGACTGTGGGCTCATGCTCCTCGCACGTAATTGTAAGCCGTGATGCAAGGGGTGAAACACGGGCACATTCGTGCACGCTCTCACAGCACGGCACAGATGGACAGGCGAGCATGCAAGGTACCCGTCGCCGACGAAACCCTTTCGATCGCACTAACACCCGGGCTATCGACCGGGTTTTGCCGTCTATAGTTCGTTCTGCATGTCACCGAGAAGGGTTTGCAATGCAACCGCCATCAGAATCTCGCCGAGAACCCTTGTGAGCAGCACGGCCCAGCTCTCTCAGCCTGGCGCAGTTGCGGTTGCGGCAATGCATACTTCGTTCGTACGGACAGACGAATGCCTGCCCCTCGCCAACAGGGGCCAGTTGGCCGCTCTGCTGGCACGACTCTTCTCCCACAAACACGCACTCGTACGAGTACTTGCACAGGTAGTGCGGAGTATTTAGCAGCAGCATCGACTCCATCTGCAAACGACGGATGTCGTGGAAAGACCTCGGAACCCACACGATGCAACTCCACGGGTCCAGACTCGAGGAACGCCCAGCCCCTTCAGGCGAATCCAAGCTTGCCAAGCCCCCCCGCGGCACCCTACCAGTTCGAGACTACGGGTTTGCAACGCGGCGCGAAAAGGCGGGATGCCAGACCCGAAAAGGAAGGGAACCGACCGCTACTCTGAACTCTGAACCCATCGCCAGACAGAGGACCGGAAGGCGGCATGATAGCACGAGGAAGCGAAGCATGCGTGGTTGGGCTGGTACCGGGTACGCGCCACACGGAGCTGAAGAGCGCAGCACATGCGCTGTACAAAGTACCCGGGTCAATGCCAACGGCCACTGTCACCACGCGACGTGGCACCGCTACCGCCCTCGTTCAACTTTGCTCGGGACCCACCACTTCAGGTCAACGGTGAGAGCCCATTCTCCCTTTCTTTTTTGCGTGTCCGTCCTTCTTTTCGAGTCTCACCTGGACGCAGTTGGGGATGGTGTGGGCTGAACCCGGCAACCAGCCGCTCGGTAGTCCGTACATTCGGCCCAGACCAAGACTAGCACTGCAACCTTGCAACTCTCCTTGTCTCCCTAGTCCTCATCGTTGCAATGCGGCCGCGGAAATGGTTTTTCTTCTTCTTCTTTTTCTTTCTTGGCCTACGGCACTTTCTGCAACGTGCATGACTGAACAGCCGGGTGCCTGGTGCTCAGGGGCGGACCGAGAGCAACAGAACAAAGTTCCGCCTCATACTGCCCATAGGCCTACGAGTAGACGCTCCATGCCCCGATCGTCATGGTGCCCGGGCGGCGTCGCCAATTGGCAGTTCGATGACACCAGCCAACTCGTAGTTCATCGTCGTCTATGTAGGTACCTACAAGGTGAGGTGCTTGTGCTGTAAATTCCCTCTCTCCCGCCGGCCGGCAATGACAACTCGCTCGCTCTCGGCTCGGCACATTTCTCGCGGGTTGCTTTTGTCCTTCCTTCACACCTCCTCATTCTCCCAGTCCTTTTCGGCAAACATGGGCTCCTTTCGGACGCCACTCACTTCCAGCTTCTCCAAGAACTCGGCCGGCACCGTCGGGATATACTTGCGCTCCCGTTCGCGGTTCACTCCCCCGAACCCGGCCCCGTACGACACCAGCATGTCCGTAACGGACGGCAGTGTAAATGGCAGCATCAGCGCCGGGTCCAGCAGCAGGTGCTCCGGCGCATCGTCGTCCTCTCCGTCGGATTCTTCGTTCCCGTTCGGGTTTGGCGTGCTCTGTACGCTGCCGGGGGTTTCCAGCGCATTGCCGTTGGGATTGCCCTTCACGGGGGTCGCAGGGGTGCTGTCCTGTCCCGACTTGGGCAGCGGCGACGTCGCTCGGCTGCGACGTCGCTCTCGTTTGAGGGCCGCCTCCTTCTGGATCGCCAACAGGTACTTCATGGCGCTCTTGGGCAACCCCTTTTCTCCCACCTCTGGCCGGTAATGCGTCGCGGCATGCATGAGCTGCTGGGGCGTGAGCCTCTTCAGCTGCTGCAGCGTACCCACCAGCGCCTCGAGATCGTCTGCCGCGAGCGACGAGAAGCACTGCAGCCACTGGAGAAGCTGGATGCACGGTGCCAGGTGCCGTCTGCCTGCGTCGGCCGTCGTGTCCCCCGAAGACCTCGTCTCTCCTCCCTCGTAGTGCTCGGCCTGTCTGTTATTAGTCCGAGCCCAGTCCTCCAAGATGGAGATGTTCATGCGGATCTGCATGGCCTTGGTCCGCGCGAGGTACTTCCTGTTCGACATGATTCGGTTGAACAGCTCGGCCCCGATCCAGTACAGCAGCTGCGAGATGATTTGTGCCGTAATCACCGAGTGGATATCGTAGAGGTCCAGCACGAACAGCGTAGAAGAGAGCAGGGATGTGACGTTTCGTGGTGCCGGCTTGGCGCGCTGCTTCGGCGACGGGGGACGGAAGCGCTTCTCCGGTGGCTCCTCCTTGACCGCCGTCTTGCGCTTGAACAGCTTCCACTCGTTCTGGAAGGTAATGTCCTCGAAGCCAGGAATGGTTTCATGGTCCAGCATGGCCGAGTCGAGCACTTTGTCCAGGCGCCTCTCGGCATCGCGGACAATCAGGATGAAAATTTCGTTGATGAGCTCGGCGAGCTGGGCCTGAAACTCGGCCGTCGCCTCGACAAGCTCAGCATCCTTCTTGAGATAGTGCAGGAGCAATGTCGCGTTGGAGATCCAGAAGGCCAGTATCGTCATGTCCCACTGGAACCTCTCGACCACGTCGTTGATGCGGTCCATGGCAGTGACGAGGAGCCTCCCCAGCAGCTCGGGGCTCGAGTGGTAGTGGGCGTACCTCGCACTAAGGAAGATCATGTTGGCAGGCACGGGCTTCTGCGAAGGTGACCTCTGCGGCGTCATTTTCGTGATGACAATGTCGAGTATCCGGTCGAGCTCGTGATCCTGGAAGACGAACATCTGGTCGTGCAGGCAGCGGCTCCAATCAAACTCTTGCTGCTCTTCTTCGAGCTCATCGACAGGCTAGCCGTCTAAGTCAGCACTCCCACACCCGCAAGGCATCGCAGGGTTCGATCAAAGACCTACCTCTGGCTGGTCATCCATCCCAACGTTGCCCAGATCGACCTCGAGGTCCCTAGCGCTCTCCATCATCAGCCGCCTCCGCATTTCGTTCTCTGCCATTTCTTCCTCGAACCGGTCCTGGGAGAAGCCAGGACTGTAGAAATCGTCGGTAACGCCCGCGTTTCCGATGCTGTAGCCATTGTCGTGCAGATAGTACGACATCTCGCTATCCGGAGGCACGAAATCGAACGCCGTCCTCCCAGACGACGTCTTTTGGTCCGAGGACGCCTTGTTGTCCAGCAATAGCTTCGCGATGCCCTTGTGCCGGTTCGTCATCGCCCACATGAGCGCGCTCCACTGGTTCCGATCCTGCTTGTTAACGTCGGCGCCGGCCTCGATCAGGGCTTGTACGACACTCTCGTGGCCCTAGGGACTCGGTCAGCAAATGTGGTTCTCGGCGGCACAAGTTGTACCCAACTTACGAAGCAGCTTGCATATATCAGAGGCGGTGTTCCATCCTCGTCCGAAGCGTTGACATCCGCAAATGACTTGGCTCGGCCGCTCAGGAGCTTCTTGACTTTGGCGACATCGCCGTTGCTAGCAGCCATGGTAAGCGCCCTTTGCAGCATGTCCTTCTTCTCGGAGTCGGTCAGCTTGTCGTCGTTGGCGACGGCCTGCTCGTCCTCCAGCCCTTGGCCAGCCTGGTGCGCTGCTGCTTGAGCTTGCAGCATCTCCATCAGCCTGGCATCGCTGTCCTTGGGGCCTTTGGTAACGTCTTGTTCGTAGTCGGCATCGTTCAGCGAGAGGTTTCCGAAGTTCAAGGGCTTCGCAAGCGCCGGCGTTGTGAGGAACTGGGACTGGCCTTGGGGGGGTGTCAGGAGAAGAGTTGCATGATGCCACGTTCCCACCGCCGCGGGCGCGAGTCGGGAGCTCACCTTGCCAACCATCATACATCTCCGTCTCGCGCACGTAGTCCTCGACGGGTGCATGTCTTCGGTCGTCTAGAGACGTAGGGAGGTCGGGAGGGACGACGCGCGGGTTCTGGTCGCCGTCGCTGCTGTTGGCGTCCCCAGGGTCCATGGTGGAAGGAGGGGCACGGCCAGAGGCCCTGGCTCATGGACGTCGGGCAGTCCTAGCGGTGATGCACAGGCGCCGTGTCTCGGAAGCGCGAGGAAAGGCGGACTCGAGGCCGCGGGTTCATTTAGGCCGCTCTGCTCTGGGGCCGCGCGCGAAGCTGCTGTCGTGTGATGATGGCTCCGAGAGTGGGAGAGGAGGGCATGGCGCGGGAGCTGGCATGGCGCGGCACGGATAAGGTACCGTACCGGCCGACCGTCATCACCGTATGTCGTTGGTCCGTGCACCCCGCACACCAACAGGGACGGCTCTGGGCTCCAGGACCACTCTTCTCCCGTGTTACGAGTATTTCGATCTTGATTATTCCGTATGGACTACTTCGTGCCTGATTCGACATGATTCATTTTCATTCATCTACTTGTCTGGTGACAGGCCATCTGTGCAGACTCCGTACTGCGCCGTATCATTCAGCCTGGTAGGCGAGGACGGTGTCTGATCATGCCAACCGCTTGCCAAACGCCCGCAGCCTCTTGACTCCGCCATCCGGAATCATAATCAGCTTGACGTGGGTGAAGACGGTCTCCTCCGCGGCGCAGGGCAGCTCGTGCTCCTGGTCGGGCCCCATCTTGCTCGGAGCCACGACCTCCTGCCAGCCCTCGGCCTTTGCCTCCGGCTCTCCGTCCCCTCCCCAGGCGATCGCCTGGATGGCCACCTTCTGCGGAAAGTTGCCCCTGAAGTGGGCAGTGTCAGCGACAAACTTCTGGATATAGCCGGGGGCGCCGAGCTTGATAATGGCCCAGTCAATGTGGTCTTTGCCCCGGGACCGCGCCGTCTCCCACCCGTCGCCCATGTCCTTGCCGCGCCCGGGGAGCAGGAGGTTGTCCTTTGTGCCGAAGTGCTGGTCGCTGCACGACACGGCCACGCCGCCGTTCTGGGCCGCGGCGAGGTCGAATATGGCCTCCTTGTCCTCCGGGAACACGGGCACCGCGTGGCCGAACAGCCGGAACCGCGCAATGCCGCCGTCGGCGTACATGTTGAGCCGCACGTGCGTGTACGACTTTCCCGAGGGTGCGTCGAGCTTCCATCCGAAGCGCTGTGAGGGCCCGCATTCGTTGACGCCGAGGATAGTCTCCCACTTGCCCCGGCCGCCCTGCCAGGAGACGACTTCCTCGTCGTCGGCGCTGAAGCAGCCCTCCACGGAGATGGCGGGCGCGTAGTTGCCGGTGAAGAAGGCCGTGTCGACCTCGACACCCGCGACAGTGCCAGAAGCGACACCCAGGCGGATGACAACCCAGTCAAAGGGCTCTGGGTTGTGCCGTCTAGTCTCCCACCCGTCGTACCACGCACCTGTGAAGACCATCTTGCCCGGCTGGGAGATGGGGGCAGTGGGTGTCAGCAGGTTGGCCGCCTCGGCAAACCACTCGTCGGAGAAGGCAAGGATCTTACCGCCCAGTGTTGCCGATACGAGGTCTGAATTACGCGAATGTTAGATGACAACGTCTTTATTCCCTCGGGCGGGCTGCGGGGACTCCTTACCGATGCAACTGGAGCGGAACGTCTTATCAATGTCGTCGGGTCCCAGCGACGTCGTCTTGACATCGTCGAGCTTGTACGCGATCTCATCTGCGATGGGAGCCATGATGGGCTAAGCTGAGGGCTGATTTGCGGGGTTTTGCGCTGTTTTGATTCTGATGTGAGTGTCTTTGATATGGCGATGAGATGTCAAGTCGCACGGGCAAGCTTGAAGATAAGGGGCGTTGTGAACGGAGGTGCGGGCAGCCACCCTTTTGAACCGGTGGATATCGGCCACTTCCGACGCCGGGGCTCGGCCGCCGCCAGCAACTCGCCGCACGCCAAGCCGGGTACAATCTCACACGTGGCCAACGGGCCGCATCTATCGTACTGCAGATTGAACATGGACTATCAGGTAATCGTATTGATCACGTTGGACTCAGCTCGCGAGCGGATGCATCTCGATGCCGACACTCGCAGCTAGCATCGGCCGCGCTCCGTGGTGCGGGGACATGCTCGCTGCATGCGCATACCCTATACTGCGCGGAATCGGCGCCGCGTCTTCGTCGAGCTCCGGCCCCGGACGACGTATTTCGTCTCTTGAAACATTCCGCTCGTTGCCAGTCTGTCAACAATGGGGGGTGCAGAGGGGTCACGGTTGGACAAAGGTACAACTACTCGTACCTTGCACATACAACAACTCCCCAGCCGGCGGACAGGATAGCGGCCATACGACGACTGTTGCCACGGCTGTCGCAACAATTACCCGTCGAAGGGTCCAGTTCGAGGTACTCTGCATCTCTCCACATCACATCTCCAAAGTCTGAACCACGATTGCCCAAAGCGGGGATATCTCGGACAATGCGACTAGTCTAGCCTGAACAGCCTTTGACGCGATCCCCAGCCTTGATGATATCACCATCTGGATAATGCAAAAGGGCCAGCCAGGGGCGGGGGCGGGGCGACATCTCACTCCATCATCCATGCCAGCACCCCGACTAGCCAGTCAGTGGGCGAGCAAAAGTAAGCTCCCGCTCTGGCGCCTCCCAGAGTCCCCGCCATCAACATGCCGTCATCCTCCGACCCCGTGGCACGTGAAGAAGCGGGCAACGACGCAGCTTCATCTTCCTCCTTTGCAGGTGCAGAAAGCAGAATCTTCACTCGCGTCGAGTCCTCCGAAGCTGCCCTGAACGCGGTACGCGTGTCGCGTGCCGTCCGTCGCCCCAGGCTCACGCCGTGGGGCTTAAGCTTTCACTTACACGACGCCTTCGACCAAGCTAGAGTCGCGCCTTGCGGCCCGCGTCCGTCCTCACGCAGCCACCAACTCTGTGCCTACTCGCCCAGCCTCCCGGGTCTGCTATAAAATGGCGAGTGCCACGGGCATGCCAGCGCGGCCGCCGGCCAGAGCTGAAGCCGCAGGCACTGACGTCGGAGAGACCGAACCGCTTCTTGGACGACCCGGCGACGCCTCTCAGCGTCCGGGTGCATCGATCTGGATGAATCTCACCATGGGTACGCCCTCGCTCGCCCTGCCTCCCGCGCCGGATTGTGCTTACCGTGTATGCCCAGGAACCGCCGTCATTGCCCAGCTGGGTGCCTTCCTGCTGCTGCTGCTCGTCTGGGCCAACGTCCTCCAGCAGCCGCTCATCTTCTTCTCGGGCCACCCGCTCCTCCAGTCGCTCGCCGTCTTCACCCTCATACAGTCGGTGCTCTTCCTGCAGCCCACCACCACCGCGGAGCAGAAGCGCCTCGGCCAGCGCGTGCACGCGGGGCTCAACCTCCTGGCCTTTCTGCTGCTCGTGGCCGGCATCGTCGTCATCGAGTACAACAAGTACGCCAGCCGCGGCGAGCACTTCCACTCCGTCCACGCCTACTTTGGCGTCATCACCTGCGCCCTCCTGGCCCTGCAGTACATCTTGGGGTTTACCATGTGGGCGACGCCGGCGCTGTACGGGAGCGAGGCGAGGGCGCTGTCGGTGTGGAAGTTCCACCGGATCCTTGGGTACGTGGCGCTGCCCATGCTGCTGATCACGCTGGTGTACGCCACGAGCACGGATTACAATGTGAAGGTGTTGAAGATTCAGTGGTGGGCTGTGTTACTGGGCACTGGGCTCGTTATCGTCGGCATGATTTCTCGCGTCCAGATCCAGAAACTGGGATTCCCGCGCCGCGTCCCCCGACCCAGTGAGCCGGACGGCAGACGGAGCCCCCAGGGCGTTTTGTAGACTTTAACCCTTCCATAGTAATGATTTCTAGTACGCGATTACGATTGACTCTACAAGCTGTGGTGTGCAATTGCTTTTGGGGAGACACTTCCTCTGCGGAGCCTCCAAACCTTGACGTATAGCCTCTGCCCCGACGGACTGAGTTTTGCCTTGCGAATGAAAGTCGCAGCACCGCTAGGGCTACACCTAGTATCGTGTAATTTTCAAGATGTGCGAAAGTGAGTTCATAGGGCTTCCCACGAAGTATTCGAGCTAATCCGTCTAGCTGATCGTAGCTTATATAGCCCTCTCCTCCTCCCTTGCTTTCTGGCCCTTTGCTCCCCTATCACGATATCCAAAGCCGCACAAATCTTTCAAGACACGCGAAAGAGATTCCATGGGGCCTCCCATGCACGACAAATATTCAAGTTGATCTGTCGAGCTGATCGTGGCTAGTAAAGCCCAGCCTCCTCCCCTGTCCACCACCCTTTCTCCTCCCTCTCGCAGCATCCGAAGCTGCAAACTGCCCATCGCTACCCATCAACAGCCGACAACACCTGCGCACAGCCCAAGATGCAAGCCGTGTCGAACGCCACGGAGTGTACCTCGCAGGCGTGCCTTGACCTTGCTCGGTACTTCAGTGCGAGCATCTCAAAGAAGCACGAATACTTGGACAAATGCGCCAACTGGTATGAGGGTGAGTCTCCCGGCTCGACGCGTCTCGTCCCCTCACATGACAACAGTTTGCTGACTCCGTCGTCCGTCTTCAGTGGCCTGCGGAGGCTTCGAGGAAAGCAGCGTGCTGCCCGCCCACAGGGGGGTCGTGACCGCCATGACCAACATGCGGGACGAAGTGGACAGCATAGTCCGCGGGTTCCTCACTCTGCCTTACGTCGAGGTGTCCAAGTCCCTGTCCAACTCGGAGCTCAAGCTCGAGGGATCTGTAGACGTCGACGAGAAGAACCTGGAGCTGGTCACCCGCTACTACGACACCTGCATGGGCTATACCCGGGGAAGGCATAAGGGTATACACTTCCTCGAGCTCATGGAGGAGGTCCACCGAGCCTTTGCCAAGTTGGATGGCACCAAGCCGTTCCGCAGCAACGACAACGTCACTACGTACCAGCCCGCCATCGACACCACCCAGAAAGTCGAATTGACCGACGCCTTCATGATCCGCGACGCCCAGATCAACCTTGCCCGTTTCGGCATCTTCCCATTCGCTAAGTTCACCGTCCAACAGTCTCTCATCGATCCTGTAAGTTATCTTCCTGTTGTCAACTCCCCCTTTCGTCGGTGTGGCTCGTTCGCCCGTTAACCACGCCACGCAATGACAGACCAAAACCGCCATTGTCGTGACTCCTCACGATGAGACAATCGTGCCCCAGGAACGCCTGTTCGACCGCGTCAAGAACATTTGGCAGGTCTATGGGCAGCACCAGGCTCTGTTCCTGGAGCACGCCCATGGGACGCACGTGGAGCGTGTTCAGGATATGCACAAGCTCCCCGTTAACTTGCTCAAGCTGGAGCGCGACATTTTGAAAATCAAACGCGGATACCGTGGCAAGGCGATTATCAAGGTGAGATTGACCCGTACCGCGGCCACTATCCGGGCAAAGGCAGTGAGCTGAATGAATCTTAGGACCATGTCCGGGAAATGAACATGGCCGAGCTTGGGGAGCTGAACCCCTGGCTCCGCTTGCACGATGTCATCCAGTCGCACCCTCGACCCAGCAACACCACCATTGACACCGTCGAGGTGGTGCTCCCAGAGTACTTTGTGGAGCTGGAGAAGATCCTGGCAGTGCGCACAAAGGAGACGGTCCGCTCGTACATGCTGTTCCAGGCCTTCATCCAGACGCAGGGGCTCTGGGACATGGACTGGGCCAAGAGATACCATGCTCATACATGGGATTGGTGGGGCACAGTGAGTTCTCCCTCAAGATGCACCCGCAAGATGAGCATCGTGCTGACTAGCCCTCGTAGCCTGACAATGCCACGGCTCCGGAAAAGTGCCTGTCGCGGGTGCAGAGGCACTTTGGACACATCCTCGACTCGTTCTACCTCCGCAAGGAGTACTCGCTGCACCAGACGGAAGCCGTCGGTAAGTTGGCTAGGAATATCCAGAAGAGTTGGAGGCAGATGCTGGCGGATACGCCCTGGATGAGCCCCCAGGGCTCCCAGTTTTCCACCTCCAAGCTCGACAATCTCGACATTTCCATCGGATACCCAAAGGTGGGTCCTCCCGTCTACAGAATGCCCTCGTTACGTCTCGAAGGCTAGATACTGACATGGCTCGCAGTCCCCCAACCTGCTCAAGCCCGAGTCGCTTGCCGAGTTCTACTCTGGCGCCGAGGTCCGCATCGGCAAGGACACCGAGCAGTGGGAAGACGACACCATGGAGTATGCCTACTCGCTGCGGCGGCCGGAGAAGTGGACTCACATCCACGACTACTTCAACCTCGAGGGCTGGTACATCAACCGGACCTGGTCGCGGCTCAACAAGGCTCCCCAAAGCCGCGACGAGTGGCCCGTCCTCGCGCACTCGCAGGAGCCCTACTACTCGCCCCTGCACAACCAGCTCATCATCCCCGCCGGCGCCATGCGGAAGCCCGTCTTTGCCGTCGGCGCGCCGGGCTGGGTCAATTACGCCGGCCTCGGCTCCTTCATCGGGGGCCACATGATGGGGGCCTTCAACGGCATCGGCCAGCAGTACCAGAACAACGGGTCCATCCGCGGAGACACCTGGACCACGAAAGACGTCGAGAGCTACGCAAAGCATATCAACTGCCTCGGCTGGCGCTGGAACTCGAAGACGTATAACCAGGGCAGGGCGCTGCACACTCGCATCACAGAGACCTTTGAGGCGGTCCTCGGCGACATCTCCGGCATGGAGGCCGCCCACCTCGCCTGGCGGGCGACGCAGGAGCTCGGCAAGGACTTGTACCTGCCGGGCCTGAGAGAGTACAAGCGGAAACACCTCTACTGGATTGCCCGAACGCAGCCCTTCTGCGGCAGGAGTGTGAGCAGCGGCGCCCGCGAGCGAGCCATCATGTACGCCCCCACGCCGCCGTACTTTCAGAGGGCGGAGGAGCCCATCATCGACTACCCCTACTTCGCGAGTGCCTATGGGTGCAACGGGTGCATGAAGTGTTTCTTCAAGACGTGCAGGTCGTTTGGCCTGGCTCCCGACCCTAAGAGGATTAACGACGTGTTCAAGATGAAATTTGACGTGTAAGGCGGGCTTGGGAGCCGCGCCGCCCGGGATGCAACGCGCTGGGTAAAGAGGGGAGATTCAGATTGGTGACGGGAATTGCGGAGGGAATCATATTGGGGTTGGCTTTGCTTTCGTCTTTTGGTTCAGAATGATGGCATGAGCTGATGAAGAAGCGGGACGACGGCATGGGTTGGCGCATGTTTGCTTGGGATCCATGCAAGATCCGGCACTGTCCTCGCGGAGTTTTTGTCTGTTTCGCGGCGGCTTCATCGTTGGATTGGAAGGTTGGTTGATTCGTTTAGAGGAGGATATAACGAGTCAAGCGGATGTACTCGGACTCGAACACTCGGAGTCAGGAGTCGTACCTGTTGACCTGCGTCGTGTTTCTTTGCAGACCAGGATTGGATTTCTCTTTGGCTGCCCCCTTGCAAAAAAAGAACAGTTTTGCCACAACCGCGTCTTCCGTCTCCGCCGCTCCGTTCGTGATACATGCGTACGGCGCTGCGCCACGGATCCAGCAGTCGTCAGCCTGGCGAGTACGCGGCGCCTCGTGGCAAGTGTCGGCCGGGGCCAAATATACGAGTCTCGTAAAGCAGAGCGCCAAGCAGGCCCCACGCAAGACACCAAGTGTACGAGTAGAGGTTCAGCCTTACGAGTCCTGAGGCTGCCACAAGTGCCATGTCGTTGGTTGGTGCACGTCCAGATGCGAACGGGCACGTGTCGAGGCGCGTCGGGTCCCACTTCCCCAATCTGGAGCGGGCTGGGGTGTCAAATGGCGCGCCACCGACGCAATCCTGCCGCTAGCGGCTCTCTGGCCATCACGTGGGCAGCGGCGCGCACAAGTTAAGCGACAACAATGAGGCTGAATCTCCACCGCCGTCAAGGAGCATCGTCGAGGCAATGAACCGGGCACGGAATGCAGTCTCCCGTGGCGGCGAGGCGAGGGCGTGATGGCGAGCAACTCCCGGCGGCGCCAGAGGGGAGCAGAATGCGGCGCCGTGCCCTTCGGCCGGGTGACTGCAGCAGACGGGAGGCAGCGTCGTGGCGTGTCGGTGTGAAGGTCGTTGCGTGCCGGTCATGGGTGTCGACAGAGCCCCATCTGGTGGCTTAGCTGCCGTTTGCTTGCTCGGGCAGCCCAACATCGCGAATTGTCGCGATCCTAATAGAAGCAGGGACGCATGCACCACATCGCTGATTCTCCACGCGTGGAAGGCGAACAACAGAAGGCTCCTGGCGCTGGCCTGAGCCGGAGATTGGACATCTCCATCTCCACCGGCGATGCGCAGCCGAAACGGTGCGCGACCCCGTCGACAGGGAGGGCCATGGGCCATCCACCTGGTCGGGAGCCAGAATTGGTAGCCAACAGAGGGCGTCCGGCATCGTGCCGCTCGTCATGCCGTGTCTCTCTGTCTGCATGCCTGGATCGGAGAAGCTAGAGGGGCCGACAATGCTGCTGTGCGAGGTGAGCTGTAGACTTGTCCCCCGGCATCGCGCAGGAAGCGCCGGGTGGAGAATGCAGCGCAAATAGATGCTCGTACGAGCAGCTGAGGGCTGAACCAAAGTTCGCATGCCGTGCGACGCCTTGGGCACCTCCTTGACGGCCGCCGTCCTGGTATTTCGTCCAGCAATGTGCTCGGTGGCGACGGCGCCCATGCCAGGCACTCAGACCCGTCGCGGCGGTGCGCCGGATTTCAGGTGGAGCGACTGCGTCATGCTCATCACCGCCGTCGCGTCTTCATTACTCGTCGGCGCGGCGCACCCAGGAAGACGGGCAGCGAGGCTGGCTGTGCTTATTGGCGTTGCTCAGCATTCGGCAAGGAGGCATGAGACCGACAGAGAAAGGAAGCACGCTCAGCTGCAGCCGCAGTGCCGCGCAGCGCGGGAGACGGCGGCGGGAGGGCCGTCTCGGGTATAACTGCCACGCAGGGAGGCTCCTCTCGCTGCCCGTAGCCTTCCCAGAAGATGCCATCATCGCCAAAAACGGCACCGGACTAATACGGGGCGCGCCCCCGAGGGAGCGAGGTGTGGGGTTGGGCTTGACAGGCTGCGACAAGAGGACAGCAGCAGCGTGGATGCATCGACGACGGTGGCGGGCCACCATGGAGCAACTAGCAACTACCGTCCGTCAGCAGGCTGCGCGTTTGTTAGCGGCCACTAGTTCGATTCGCTTCGATGCTTGTTCGACATCTTCAAGGGCTTCGGCGCGCGGCGCTTCGATGGCGTGCCGCCCAAGGCAGCGGGAGACGAGGGCCAATGGCGGGCGCGGTAGGGTCGTGCAGACACAGATGGTGCCATCCGCCGAGGATGTCTCGACGTGTCTCGATCGGGGCCGCATCGCAGAAGAAGAAAGGAAAGGGGCGGCTGCAGCCCTGGAAGAGAAGGCCGGGGCAGCAGCATCGTCATGGATGCTGCAGCAAGTCACCGTAGCTCCATGCTCCCTGCCTCCTGCTCTGTGAACCCTCCCATCACCGCCAATCCGACATGAAACGCAACGCATCAAGGCACCTAGCTACGCTGTATTTCCATCCTCTCCCTTCCATCAAGAGCCATCACCTCGTCGCACTGGCCGAATGGACACCCTGGCCACCTGCCCAGCGCTCTCCCTCTGCTCGGGCCGGGGCGGGCTGGCCTAAGCTGACGCCGCGGCGGCTGGTCCTAATCTGTCTGGCAGGCCTGTCGCCTACGTCATAGCCCGTCTCCCCTCTGGCCCCAGCGCCAACTTTTGCAGGCCCTCCGCTGCAGTTGGTCCTCAGCGCGCGCAGCCCACTGGCTACCCACTGCAGCTCCCAGCTCCATCTCCAGCAACCAGCAACCCGCTCGCTCCACGGCCGCCTCCCGCTTGTTGTGTCTCCGCCCACACATCCATCACCTTGTTCCTTGTTGAAGCCACCACCGCAGCCAGCCAGCCAGCCCGTCCCTCCCCTGCCGGCCTCGACATACCCAAAGGTAGGCCTACCAAGCCTACCTTCTACGCACGCTGACGTGCGCCCGATCCTCTGCCCTCCATTACCTCACCCTGCATGCAATTGCACTCGTGCTCGTCCGCTAGGCTACGGTGCCGCATCCCCCTGTATCGCCTGCCTCGCCTGCCCGCCCGCCTCTTCTCGGACGGTATCCTCACCGTTTTCACCTCCGTGCCGCCGCCCAGCTCGCGCACGCTCGTTCCTCTTTGTGGGTGTCGCGAGAGAAATAGCCGCCACGCCCGCGGGTGACCTGCACCCGCTGCCCCTGCGTCTGTCGGCTCCTCGCCTGGCCACGGTGCCTGCTTGTGCCCCCTTCCCAGGCACGGTAGAGTACCTTCTGCACGTTGCAGCGAGCCAAGGTACACCGGACCGAGTAAGACGACGTCTTGTATGCCTTCGCTCTGCCCTGCAGATGCGGCGTCCTGCCTCCTGCCTGCCTGACTCGACATCGACCGACAATCCGCTTGCATGAGGCATGCCAAGGCCCACGACCTCCCCGGCAGACCACGGGAGAACTTCACCTTCGCCTCCGCCCGAGCCCGAGCCAGCCTCGCCCTCGACGGCTCCGCCCTCGACCCCGACGTCTACGGTCACGGCCGCCTCGTTCTCGACGCGTCGACTGAAGCTGCCGAAGCGATCCCCCGCCACCGAGTCCCAGCCGTCGCGCGCCACCGCATCTAGCCCGTCTACAGCGAGACATGGACGTGTGACGTTCGACGCCGCAGCACCAGCAGCATCAACTGGGCATGCACGTGACAGCATGGCTCAACGCCGCTCTAGCTACTCTTCCTCCTCGCCGGTCGAACCGTCGGGCAGGCTGCTCCCGGAGCGGCAGATGGGCGGAGAAGGTGCTAGTACTAATGCCAGTGCCGGTGCCGGTGCCGGTGCCGGTGCTGGTGCCAACGACGGCTTGCCTCTGACTGCTACTGCCGGCAATGCCAAGGGCTTCACCGCTGCCGCCCCTGACATGATGGCCACGGGCCCGTCTCGCACGGCGACATCGCAGAAGCAGCTCCACGAGTACCGCGAGAAGTTGGCCCGCGACCTCGAAACCCGCGACCTATCGGCCAGTGGCATTCCCCTGACACAGCCCGACAAGGCTCGTGTGTCGCCGATTCCAGAGGAGGCGGCGGCGTCCGACTCCCCCTTTCTGACGGCCGCCCTCACCACCACCTCCACCGAGTCCGGCAACACGGTACGCGGCGGCATGACTCCCGGGCCCGTCGCCGGCACGCCCTCGTATCCATTTCCCCGGATGGCCGTTGGCGGCTTTGCCCCGCTGTACCCTCAAAAGTCACTGCCCTCGCCCGCCGCCGGCCTCCGGATGCCACACTTCACGGGCTTCGAATATCGCGGCATGCTGGACAAGGTCCTATCGGAGAACTCGACTCCGGCTTCCAACTACACCTTCAACCCCTCGGGCGCTTCGCCGCATATTGAAAGCTTCGACTTTCCAAATCCGAACCTCTACGACTTGTCCCTGATGCTCAGCGCGGAGCCCGGCATGGATGCCTGGTGGAACACTGTCGTCCAGATTATGAGAGATGTGTACAAGGCCGAACGTGTGACGCTGGCCATCCCCGCCGACACTACAGACATAGAGAACGTGCCGTGGGGTCAGAAGGCGACGTACAACGAGCACCACGAAGATGACCTCAGCATGGGGTACATGGCCAGAGGAAGCAGCGCCGTGCTGAGCAGCGCCGTGCTGAGCAGCGAGCGCGCTGTATCCGACATCCTAGCCAACGCAGATGACGTTGCCGAGCCGAGCACGCCCATCCGGCCCGGTCTTGCCAGCCGCCATTCCTTCACGACCTACGAGGATAAAAAGCAAAAGTCGCAGGAAAAGACACCCAGCACGGCCCGGAGACCCTCCTACTTGATGAGAAGCAAGACTCATCTCCCGTCAGCTCGGTCACTTGCCGAGGCCTCTCGCGACTACACCAAGCTCAATAAGGACGCCCTGGTCGAACACGATGCCGCCGAGGAGGAGCAGAATATCCCCAGCTGGGAGGCCCCCTTCATGGCCCGCTACGAGGGTCAGGGACGGGTATTACCTGTTCTCCAGGCACTGGACTATGAAGCCGATCCCCTCATCGACCATGCTGGCGTCATGCGAGTGCTCCAACGGGGTCGGCCTGTTGCGCTAACGCGAAGCTATCCCTATCTCCCGACCACGAACCAGCCAGCGGACCAGTCGGCAGAGCAAAAATCTGGCTCCAAGACGGCCAACTCGGATCCATCCAAGAGACCAAAAAAGCAACGATCAGACTCTATTTCTAAGCTGTCGTCCATATTTGCCGGCCCGGTACGTGGCAAAGCTACCACGGGTGAAAAGACAACGACCATCGCCTCCCGTCTGGATGACGAAGAACCAAGGCCGCCAACACCAAAATATGAGGAATATGAGCAAGCACCGCCGTCTCCTTGGTCGCAGTCCCCCGCTCCATCGCCGGCGGTCCGCGCCGACCCTAAAGAGAACCCCTTCTTCACCGACGCCATGGTTGACGAAGATTCTTTCAACCCAGGCTCAGCCCCCGCCAGCTACACCGGCATGCGTCCGCCAGAGGCCATTGGCGTCGACAACTCCTGGACTGTGTTGCACATACCCCTAACGCATGTACTGCTTTCGAGGCCAACACGCCCTTTCAAACTAGACTCGACAGCCATGGAGCAGCGATCCCAGTCCCTAAGCAAGGACGATGCTTGCGAGGATCGCAAAGGGCCCCCGGAATCCGATCGCCTGACGCCGGAGCACTTGAGAAAGGACAAGCCGGCTCCGATTGCCATCTTGTCCATCCTGAGTCCCATCATACCCTACCCATCCAACCTGAGGCACTCTCTGGAACACCTTGCGCCTCACATGGCTACGTCTTTCTCCATTTGCCGACACTATACCAACCTGGAGACTGAATTGGCTGGCATTCAGCGTAGGAGACCACAGACTGCTGGCTTTGGGGCTGTTGCACCATTCGCACGGCATATCGAGAATACTCCATACCTGGCGTCGGGCGAAGGCGCCCAGCAACAGTCCTTGGGCGGCAGCATGACGAGTCCAAGCGACTATTCTGGAGTATCGAAGAGCGCCACAGGCTCTCCGCTCGGAACGCCTGGGTGGGAGCAAGGGTCTCTCAACTACCTCGTCGACAAGCGACAGCCAGCCGGCAGTCCAGCAGCCATTTCCCAAGGCGCCGAGAGCTACTTCAACAGCAAGCAAAGGCCAGCATCGGCTAGGCAGGAGGTCTGGGGCCCCGGAGCCCAGCGCTCAAGGGCGGGATCCAAAGAGAATTCGCCCGGGGAGAAGAGGCATTCCTTGCTGTTGGCCCCTAGGCCTTCGCAAGACCTCCTGAGCCCGGAGCTGCTGACTGACAAGCCTGTCCATGATGTCGACGACGCCACGGCGCAAGCTCGAAAGGACCCCACTATCAAGAACACGCAAGAGGCGAGCATCGACGCACCAGACGAAGCTGCGGCATCGAAGCCAGCCGAAAGACAGCTAGAGCCTGCAAAGACTGATCCTGGGTCCGGGCCCCATCCAGGCCACACCGTACTTCACAGCTATGGCGCAGACTTTGCCGCGACCTTCCAATCGCTGCCTCCAAGCTCTAGCCTTGCCAGGCCACCATCCACTCCGTCCGCGCCGCCACGCACCAGCACTCTGACGACGTTGGGGGCGGACATGCCACCCCCTTCTGACAGATTAAAGGGCCTCATTCTCGATTCCCTGCCGGCCCATGTTTTCGTGTCCCTCCCGCAAACTGGCGAGACTGTATGGGTGAATAGCCGTTTTCTGTCTTATCGCGGGCAGACCGTCGCAGACTTGTCTGCTGATCCTTGGGGAAGTATTCATCCAGATGATCGCGACGGATATCTCAAGGCATGGGGACACTCACTGCGAACAGGAGAGCAGTTTTCCAGAACGGTGCGTATCAAGCGATTCGATGGTGTATACCGATGGTTCTATGCCAGGGCGGTTGCTTCCAAGGATAAGAGGGGGGTCATCATGCAGTTCCTGGGCTCGTATATGGATATCCACGACCAACACATTGCCGAGCTGAGGGCGGCCCGGCAAGAGGAGGTTGAGGCATCGGAAGCCAAGCACCGCCTGCTAGCCAACCTGATTCCGCAAATCATATTTACGGCGACCGAAGACGAGGGCATCACGTTTGCCAACGAGCAGTGGCTATCATATACCGGACAAAGCTTTGATGATTCGTTGAACCTGGGCTTCATGGATTACGTGCATCCAGAAGACTTGGCAAAATGTCGCATCCCAATCGACAAATACGCGAGACAAAAAGGCAAAAGGAACGATGGATCTGAATTCTCCGAAGCAACGCCCACATCTGGCACCATCCGATCATCGAAGTCGCCAAACCCCCGAGACGGTTCCAAGAGTGGTCGCTTAGTGCCGTCCCGAAGCAGCAGCTCGGGGACCGACTTGGGTCGTGAGCTGCCGTCAGCGGACTTGATGGAGCTGGCAAGGAAAGGTATCATCAAGGTGACCACTGACACCAGCGGCAGACTCTCTTACACTACAGAAGTCCGCCTGCGTTCGAAGACCGGAGAGTATCGTTGGCACCTCATCCGCTGCGTAGAGATCGATACCATCGACTTTGGCCGCGGCGCCAGTTCCTACTTCGGTTCGGCCACGGATATCAATGACCATAAGATCCTCGAGACAAAACTCAAGGAGGCCATGGAGTCCAAGAGTAGATTCCTGAGCAACATGTCGCACGAAATAAGGACTCCACTGATTGGAATCTCCGGCATGGTCAGCTTCCTCCAGGACACGACGTTGGATGAAGAGCAGCGCGACTATACAAACACGATTCAGACCAGCGCAAACAGCCTCATCATGATCATCAACGACATCCTGGACCTGTCCAAGGTTGATGCCGGCATGATGAAGCTCAAGTACGAATGGTTCCACACTCGATCTCTGATTGAAGACGTCAACGAGCTCGTTTCGACGATGGCAATCGCGAAGCGTCTCGAGCTCAACTACCTCGTGGACGCCGAGGTTCCGGCCTGGGTCAAAGGTGACAAGGTGCGGATTCGGCAAGTCTTGCTCAACGTCATTGGCAATGCCATCAAATTCACCACCGAGGGAGAGGTGTTTAGTCGATGCCGAGTTTACACCGAAGACTTCTCGGATCAATACGACCACGAGATTACTCTTCAGTTCGCCATAACCGACACTGGCCGAGGATTCTCCAAGGAGGAGGCCGATCTCATCTTCAAGCCCTTTAGCCAGATCGACGGCAGCAGCACGAGACAGCACGGTGGAAGCGGGTTGGGCCTCGTCATTTCCAGGCAACTGGTTGAGCTCCATGGCGGCAAGATGGAAGGAACCGCAGAACTAGGAAAGGGGTCTACCTTTACATTTACGGCCCGATTCGCCCTCCCAACACCAGAGGACCATCCCAACCTCCCAGGCAGTCCGTCATCAACAATCTCTGTCGGGTCCCGACACGACTCTTCAGAGAGCGTGCCCCGGAATCTCAAGCAATTGCCAGCGGTGGAACAGCTGCGCCACGCCAAAAGCGCCAACCAGGGCGCTTCCGATGCCAACTACACGTCACCTGGCGTGATCTCGACTGGCAGCTCTAATCCCTCTGTTCACTCCAGCAGATCACATTTTACGGACGGGTCATCTGTTACGTCTGTGAATACAGGCCTGGCTCGCTTTAGTGAAGCTGCCAAGGCCAGCGGGCAAGACCTTTCTCAGATGAGGCTGGAGATGCCTTCGGACAGAGGCTCTCCAGGAAGGACGGCGACCCCGGATGACAACGGCCAACCATCCCCAGACTTCCGCCCGCCCATGTACTCGATCCTCATTATATGCCCACAGTACCACAGCCGGGAAGCGACGGCGCAGCACATTGAAATGACCCTGCCAAAGGAAGTACCGCATCAGATAACGGCCCTTGCCACGGTCGAGGAGGCCCAGAAATTCATTGGCGGTGACGATCCGATCAAGTTTACTCACATCGTCCTCAACCTCGCTTCCGCCGAAGCCATCATCAACGTGATGGATCAAATCACCAAGTCGCAAAAGATTGACAGGACCACCATCCTCATCCTCTCCGACTCGGTGCAGCGTCAGGCTGTAATGAAGCAAGCGACAGACACCAAGTATGAGCGTCTGCTCACGGACAACCTGGTGACGTTCATCTACAAGCCGGTCAAGCCCTCGCGCTTTGCGGTCATCTTCGACCCGGATAAAGTACGGGACCTGAGTACGGATCGGAATCGATCCACGGCGCAGCAGATGGTGGAGAGCCAGAAGGCGAGCTACCAGGAAATCGAGCGTCGCATGGGCAACAAGGGATACAAAGTGCTGTTGGTGGAAGACAACCCAGTCAACCAGAAGGTATTGATGAAGTACCTCAGGAAGATTGGTGTCGAGGTGGATGTTGCCGTCGATGGCGTGGAATGCACGGAAAAGGTGCTCTCGAAGCCGCACAAGCACTACTCTCTTATTCTGGTAAGTCATTGCCACGAAGTCTAGCAACGAATCGTGCGCAGCAGGGAATTAACAAGACCTGGCAGTGCGACCTCCACATGCCACGCAAGGACGGGTACCAAGCGTGCCGTGAGATACGGCAGTGGGAGGGGGCGGGAGGCTTCTCCAAGATGCCCATCATTGCTCTGTCCGCCAACGTCATGTCAGACGTCCAGGAAAAGTGCATCGCCGCGGGATTCAGCGACTACGTCACGAAGCCCGTTGATTTTATCGATCTGAGCAGAGCCATGGCCAAGTTCTTCTGACTGGTCTGGCTTTGCGACTCTGGTACAGGACATGTCGTATCCGCCCACGGCATCATTTCCCTGAACCTCATCGCATCATGGTGCTGGCCTGTTACTTATTGCTTCCTGAAAATTGGTTTCCTCAGCTCGTGCCACGATACTGGTTCTCGACAGGAATCAACCTTCCCGAGGCCCTGACCGGGGACTCTACTCCCAATGAAAGATGAAAGGCGCGCCTGTTTTGACTTGCATACAGCACGGAGACACTGGGGTTTCATTTTTTTTTCTTTACCATGGAATGCGAAAGCGCCGCTATATATCCAACTTGTCCCTGTGTTACTTTTGTACGCTTTCTCTTTCGCTTTTTTGTTTCCGCTCGGGGCCTCCTCTAGAGAGGGAAGGACACCCTTATGAGAGGGATTTTCTGCGAGGGACCTTGTGCTTGGAGTTGTGTCTTCCCCCCTTTTTTTATTTATTCAAAAACGGCTGGATTGGAATGAAGGGCGGCTCAGGACGAAGAAGGAGGCGGAGGACGGACCTTGCATGGCGACGCGGGGGTTGATCCCCTACTTGTTGAGTCTATTGTGCGTTTTTGGCTTCTCTCCGGATCCTTGTCTTCTCGCGTTTGCATGGCCTCTGCGTCGGGGGGTGGGAAAGAGACCGAAAGGGTAGCTAGAATTGGACGGCGCCGAGAGCGGCGTTGGAATGGAAGACCATTTGGGGACTCTGTGCGTGCGGTGACGGACGGAAGGTAATCGAACGGAATCATTTCATGTGATGTATCGTAGGTATATATCCCCGTATGACGCTGTATACAGCTCTATAGCTCAAGCGCTGCCCAAAACCCAAAAACTCCTTTTCCGTAACTGGTTCCCATAATGGCATGTGCTCTTCGATAACCGCTAGTAAACGCTCCCTTGTATACTGCGGTCCTCCCTCTCCGCCTTGTCCAAGTCGTCCATGTCCGGACCGTCCCCTGACCCGCGGAGGTCCGCATCCCCTAGACGGTTCGCAAACGCACGGTCGTTGGCGTCGCCACGACAGTCGTCGGTGCCGCCCCCGTTGGCAGACCGGATGCGGGCGTTGATGGACGCGACGCGGTGGCGCCGCTGCGCCTCGTCCGAGGAGCCGTCAGTGTCGCTGCCGGCGAGCGAGGCATGGCCCGAGTAGGTGCCGCCAAAGTCGCGGCCGACATGCAGGTGGGACGACTTGAGGGCCCGAAGGCGGTCCTCTGCGGAGATGAACGAGGGTGTGCCGTCGGGGGAGGAGAGCACCTCCTCCAGGGTGCGCGTGACCTCGACCTCGACGTCGGGGGCGGCGCGGTGGTCGCTCTGCTCGTCATCGCCGTCGTCAGAGCTGATGGCGTGGTGCTGCCGCTGCCGCCTGCTCGCAATCGTCATCCCATTGCTGCTACTACTGTTGCCGCTACTGCCGTTGCCATTGGTACCAGGTAGTCCGCTGCGCTCAATGTCTCTCTGCCGCAACGCCTCGAGATCGTGGCGCTTCTTGTAGTGGTTGGTGTGGTTGCACCCGTTAGGGCAACCGCCCCAGCGACGGGTCACGACAGCGGTCTTAGAGCGGTCGACCTTGGCCTCCTCCTTATCCTTGTTGGCGTTGATGGCGACGGCGCTGCGCTCGCGGCGAAGCTCGGACCAGGTGCGCAGGTTGTTCTCGAGGATGAACTTGCCGTTGTTCTGATTGCGCATGATGAGGAATTCGCAGTGATCGACGTTGCGGAGGTCCTCAAAGTACTCGACGGTGAAGTGATACCACTTCATGAGGAAGACGCGGGACATGAGCCCGTGGGTGACTGTATATACTGACGTTAGCCCAGGTTCAGATGGAACCTGAAGACGGATCATGGGCATACCCAGAACACACACGCTGGCAAAGTCGTCCTCGCCAAACTGCCGCCACAAGCTCTCGTTGAAGCCGCTCACACGGTCGTAGGCGTCAGCGGCACTCTCGCCGTTGGGGATGCGGTAGAAGAAGTGGCCGTAGTCGGCCCTCTCCTGCCACATGCGTTCCATCTCGGCGCCGCAGGGCTGGAAGTTGCCAAAGTCCTGCTCGCGCAGGCGCGGCTCCTCGTAGACCTTGATGCTGGAGCGCTGAAAGGGCGAGGGGTCCGGGTCGTCGGAGGTGAGCGTGGCCAGGATGCCCTCGGTGGTCTCGCGGGTGCGGCGGTAGGGCGAGGTGAAGAAGTGGAGGGTGTCGTCGGGGCGGAGGAGGTTGCGCAGGCGTCGGCCGGCTTCGTGGGCCTGGGTCCAGCCATCGGACGTGAGCTTGACTCTGTGGTCGGGGATGGACTGGTGGATTTCGCGGTTCTCTGGAGGTGGTGGGTTAGCGAGCCGGATGTTTCACGGAGGCACAGGCAAGGCAAGGCACAGGCAAGGCAAGGCACAGGCAAGGCAAGGCACGACGGGACGGGACAGGACGCAGGGTGAAGGTAACGTGGGCGACTCACTATTGCCCTCGGACTGCGCATGACGGATGAGGATGATCAGCCGCGGCTTGGCCATGGCTGCTGGCTGTGTCGTCGTCGAAGTCGAGATCGAAGTGCGACGGCGGTGATGGGTCGATCGAGGGGCAGGGCTGAAACTCGACAAGTTGTCGCTTCGAAATATGTATACGTGCGTACGGGGAGGACGTCCGGGAGGAGCACGGTCGAGCGTGATGGCCGCAGTCGGGGATTCAAGCCGTGGAGAGGTGTTGAGCGTCGTCGAGTCGTCGATGCGGGAGGGGGAGGAAGAGGAGGAGGAAAGATGAACATCGGTCTGTGACAAAACAAAAGATACCTAGGTCGGGGTCGACACCCCGAGCGGGGCCGGCGTCGATCTCGGGGCAAACCGTAGAGGTACGGAGTAGCCTACCTCGTGCCTTCCCTGCGCCGCCCACTGCCGTGCCTGGCTTACAAACACATGCCGGCGGCATGACCTGGCCTGATCGCTGCTCGACGATGGGACCATGGATGCAGAGGCCTACAGAAACAGGCCAACCACGCTCACGACCCGGGAGCCGCTGGCTACCCAAGACGCGTCCTGAGCCGCTCGGGCCGTGTCCACAGGCGCGTTGGTGATGGCTCGTGAGACGTACATGCAACCCCTTCCCGTCTGCAACGCTGCCGCGTCGCCGGCCTGCGCTGAGCGGCTATTCATGCGGGGGGGGCTGCTTCTAGCCGCCTGCTGTAGCGGACGGGGCAGGGGGGGTCGTGCCGCTGTCGGTGGCGGGGTCGCGCCCATTCGCTGCCTTACAGAGGGCGGCCCCCAGCTTCCGCCAATTTTTTTCAGCCTCATCACCACCACTCGACTTCGCCAACGTCCAACCGCCATCGCAACATCTGTAACCGCGCGCTGCGCTGCGTCCGCGTACGTCACAACCCCGTCGCATCTGCCAGCCGTAGACGACGCATAGAGACCTGCCCCGCGCGTAGCCTGGCAACATCTCGCAGGTCGCCTCGCGCATCAGGTCCTCTCTCGACGCTCTCCAGCCAGCAACCGTCGCCGAACCTCACAACACAACACCATCGCCGCCGCCACCATGTCCGGCGAAGGCCCCGAGTCGATTCCCACCTCCGCCGACCCCCGCTCCCACCGTCCCACCAAGAAGCGCGCCCTCACGCCCACCTCCGCCCACGCCGCCTCCCTCGATGCCCTCTTCGCCAAGCCCGACCGCGAGATCCGCGTGCCCCCCTCGGGCACCGCCCTCGCCTCCCAGCGGCCCGGCGGCGCCGCGCCCCCCGAGATCGTCACCAACGTCCAGGGCTCCAGCGCCGGCGCCGGCTCCGGCGAGTTCCACGTCTACAAGGCCTCGCGCCGACGCGAGTACGAGCGCCTGCGCGGCATGGACGACGAGCTGCGCCGCGAGAAGGAGCAGGAGGCCTTTGAGAAGGAGAGGGGCGAGCGGGAGCGCAGGGATGAGGAGCGGACGAGGAAGAATCGGGAGAAGAGGGAGAAGATGAAGGCCAGGAAGGCCAAGAAGGGCAAGGCAGGCCATGGAGTTGCTGGGGACGTCAAGGCCGCGACTGGCGCACCGGCAGACCCGTCTCCTCTCAAACAGAGCCACAGCCACGGGGATAATGACGATCAACAAGACAAAGACGGCGACGCTGTTCCGTCTGCCATGGCGCAAGGCCCCGGTCTTGTCATCCATGACGAGGATGATTGAGCTTTCAGACATGGCCGAGCAGGGCTTTAGCGCGACGACGTATGGTCGCATCGCATCCACAATGATACCCATTAGATTTCCTTCGTCTCACTAGTCAACTGTAGCCCAACGATGCAGACTGCCGTGTTTCTCTTGCGGTTTTGTCTAATACTATTGGCTCCTTCCTCATCCTCATCCTCGTCTACGTCTCGCCTCGTCCGCATGTCGTAGTACAGGGGGTATGACCAGAGCAAACACGCGTGCCGTCCTCCGCATTCATTCCTTTCTCAAGCACTCCTTGCCGTCTAAATTTGCCGTTCCTTTATTCGTCGCCTCCACCTGCACCACCGCCCCCAATATGTTGCGCCTTCTTGGCGCTGCAGATGTCGTCCACTCTTAGCAACAGGCAAGCGGCCTACAGGTGTCCCAGTCAGTGCACATGTTTACGGTGGGGGGTACGACAATACAACTCACCTCGATGGCGGTCTTGATGCTCTGCAGCTTGATGGCCTCGGGCTCCCACACGCCATACTCCTTCATGTCCACAATGGCGCCAGTGTCGCCATTGACGCCCCACGTGCTCTTGCCCTCGGCCTGCTTGGCCCGCAGGTCCGTCAGCACGCGCACCGGGCTCTTGCCGGCGTTCTGCACCAGTGTCCTCGGGATGACCTCCATGGCGTCGGCCACCGCCTTGTACGGCCACTGCTGCACGCCCTCGATGCCCTTGGCCAGCTGTCCTAGTCTCACCGACACGGCCATCTCGGTGGCGCCGCCGCCCGGCGACAGGCGGGGGTGGAACATGACGTTTCGCGCCACGCCCATGGCGTCCTGGAGGTTTCGCTCGATCTCGTTGAGCACGTCCTTGGACGGGCCCCTCAGAAGCACCGTGCAGGCCTTGGGGTCCTGGCACTTGGTGAGGAAGCTGAAGTACTCGTCGCCAATCTTCTCAATCTCGAACAAGCCGCAGCGGGTGCCGACGTCGGAGTCCTGCAGGTCCTCTACCCGGTTGACAATGGTGGCGCCGGTGGCACGCGCTATTCTGTTGTTGTCCGTCTTGCGCACACGGCGCAGAGCTGTGACGTTGGCCTTCACGAAGAAGTGCTGAGCCAGGTCTGTCCCGGGTTAGCCAGAGGGAACAACAGCGAGTCCGCACATGTTCGGAACTCACCAGACACTCCCTTCTCGGTAATGACGAGGTCAGGCTTGACAGCCAGGATGGCCTCGCACATCATCTTGACCTGCTCCTCCTCGATCTGCAGGACGCGGTTCCAGTCCTCCTCCTTGGTAATCTCAATGTTGGTCTGCGACTCTCCCTTCTTGTACTCGAGGGGGCAGTCGAGGAGCACAATGCGGGGGTTCTCGATGCGCCGCCTCATCTTGGGGTGTGTGATGTCCTTGTTCAGCATCAGGCCGTCGAGGACCTTGCTGTCCTCGATCTCGCCGCCGGGCACCTTTTCGATCCTCGCGTACCGCTTGATGTCGACCTCGGTGTTGCCATTGCCGGAGTCCCAGGTCACGGTGCGGACGGCCTTGAGGGCGAGGTCGCACATCAGGTCCATCCACCGCGAGACAAACTTGGTGCCGATGGACGAGGAGATGAGCTGGTGCATGGCCTTGTCGTCGTCGACGTCGATGGGGAGGGAGACTTCGTCGATGATCTCGAGGGCATCCTTGAGAGCGCGCTTGAAGGCGGAGATGATGACGACGGGGTGGATGTTGCGTTCGAGCTGGGGCAGGGCCTGGGCGAGCATCTCACCGGCTGTGGCATGTGTCAGCATAACCGGAGGCGAGGTGCATTTTGGAGGTGGTTCGCCCTGGGGTATCTGGCATCTTACCCAAGATAATGACGGTCGTGGTGCCATCGCCAACCTCCTCGTCCTGCGTCCGGCTGAGCTCAATCATGCTCTTGGCGGCGGGGTGCGAGACCTCGATCTCTCGCAGGATCGCGTGGCCGTCGTTGGTGAGGACGATGCCGCCCATGGGGTCGAGCAGCATCTTGAGCATGGCCTTGGGGCCAAGACATGATCGAATGATGTCGGCAACGCTGGCATCAGGCGCGGGTTAGCGGAGCACGCGAGGGCGGCGGCGGCGGCAGTAACGTACGTCTTGGCAGCGGCGATGTTGGACAGCTGAGCTTTCCTTCCGGTCTGCCTCTCACCGCTGTTGGTGTCTGTCACGGCCGGGTCAGCTTGCGGGCGCTGCGGCGGGCGGCTGCGGAGCTCCCCAGGCAGCCTCGAAGCCGGGGGGGATGGGGGGATGGGGGGGAGACGCACTCATAACCAGCACCGGAGCTTGCATGATGGGCAACGTCGGTCGTGGGCGAGCACGTCGGGGAGGAGAGGTCGAGGCAGGGTTGGGCGCCGCGGGCTGCAGCTCCTGACAGGCGGGATTCGATCGGCTGGTGGTGGTGAAGCTGGCAGGTCGAGACGTCGGGACAGGAGTTGGGTTGTTGGAGGGGCGCACACACAGAAAAGTTCCACGATGTGCCCCAGCTGTTAGTTAGGGATTTTTGGCGGGGAACGGCCGCAGGCCCACAGCGCAATCAGGGTGCAATGTTAACCCGGTCCGCACCCGATGGAAACCCCACGAAGCCCGCGGCAGCGGAAGCGCTGCGGCCAATCACGCCGCCCGCGATCTCGAAAGCTGCCAGCAGAGCTTGTACGACAGCCTCGAGCATCTCTAGCGCCAGCCAGTGCCAGATGGCAACATCCGCGTGAGTTCGTCGCTGTCGGAGAAGCCGGGGAAGCCTGTCGCCTGGGCCGGGGCCGCCACCCGGCGGCGTAATACGCCGTCTGACTGTCTGGAAGCAGATCTGGGCTCGAACCCTCACGTATCTACGGATTCTCCGGTAAGAGAAAGCATGTCAGCTTCTTTACTATCCGGGCAGCGTGCGCTTGCCGCCAACCTCCGCATCCGACAGCACCGGGCACGTCGGCGGCCAGCCGCTCTTTGGACACGCACACACACTCGTACGAGTACGAAGCACAGACAAATCCTCCCGACTCCGGTTCATTCAGCTCGTCAATTCAAAACCAGGTACCCGTACAACCCGCCGCCGTCCCCGTGACCTTATGTTGGGGCCAACAACGACTCCTTCGTACCCAGGGCCCTGTTGTCCTACCTCGAATGGGCCACTCCGCGCTCCTATCCGTGGTCACTTGACCTGTTGCCCCAACAGCACTGGCCTCATGGGCCCTCTGCCGACGAAATATGGATCACCTTCCCATTTCTCATGCCCCGTCTTGGCTGGAGAATAAGCGCCCTCCGCTGTTGCTCCGAGCCGAAGCCCAGGGGTGTGTCTGTCTTGTCCCGGCCTTTGGCCCCCACCAACTTTCGATCCATATCGGCGGGTTTCCATCGATCCCGTAGAACTCCAGCCGTGCTGCTTGTGCGTGTCGATACCCTCCGTGCTCGAAACTAGGGATGTTCCTCTTTTGGACATGTCCGGTGTCGGCCAATGGGTGGTTGACGTAAACCAACAATCTCTCGCCATATACTGGACACCAAGGCGAGGCAGGCCGGGTGACGGAGAGGGCCGCCGCCGCAACAGAGATGTCCTGGCAGCTTTCAGGAGACTATATTGGTCATGGTGTCTTGTGTGTAGTAGAGGTTCCGAAGAGCATTGCCGATCATTGGGCTAGACGGGCTAGGTTAGTCAACGGCATTGATCAAGCAAAGGGATACCTACGGTGCTTGGCTGCCCTAGGTAAGCACGTGCAGCTCGCTTCTCCCAGTCTCTCGGGTTGACAGCTCGATCATCAGACAGCAGTCTCTTGCAAGTCGTACGCAGCCAGCAGAGAGACAGGTGAGCACCGAGGCCGGCACACCCACGGTTAGGCTCTTCAGAGCCATCCTCTGCTGGAGCTCAACGCGAACGCAGGGTTCCTCTTCCCACTCTTCCTCCCTTCTGCCAGCCATACTCAAAGTCGGCTAGATGATGCCTCCACCAATCCCCGCAGTCGCTTGATGTAGTCCGTAGTGGGCTCGGTAGCGTGATGTTGCTGAGGTGTATGTGTCCTTCACCTATATCCAGCGAACACTTTGGCCGTAGGTTGTATTCCCTATCTGGGGTTGAAGTGCTGTAGGCTCGCTAGAAGGAGACGACATTGCGTTCTGCCTGCCTAGCATCTGTCGCGTCTTGGCTGATCGGTTGTGTCCTGGAGGAGATGAAGACAGGTTCATAGGTGTCCGTCTGTTCCGCCGCCGGAGTTGGCTTGTAGTCAACCAATCCGGCGGTATCGGGCCTGATATAGTTGGAGTACTTTATCTCGCCGACAAGTGAGATCAACTGGGTTGGTATGGCCGGATCGTTGCTGGTGCCTGGGCGTGTTGAGTCGAAGCCAGGGCGCGGCGGAATAAACGAGCAAGTATTCCAGCTCAATGCGATGGCAGAGTGTCCAGGTTGGGCGATATCGAGTAGTGAGAGAGTTTATGAGAGGTATGTGTCTAGGATGTATTGACCTAGACTGGTCTTTGTAGAGTGCAGTTTTGGTTGTGAAGAGTTGAAAGTCCACGGAAGGGGGTGGACGGGGGCGAAGCCCTTTTATACAGTTGGGTCGAGCTTGATTCACTGGTTATTGGCCTATTGTTCTCTGCACAATAGACAGCAGGCTTACTGGAGCAGCGAATCTGGCGTTGAACACCTATGGTCGAGACCAATCCGTGCCCCCTGGCAACACGACTCCGATTCACTGAAGCAACGCCATACAACAAGCCCAACCACGAGCTGTCATAGCTGTTGTTCCCTGACTGGTTTAGTCGGGGCGTTTGGTGGCTCTACTTGCACACCACAGCAAGAGACAGCCAGGTCATGAGCCTTTGCGCGCTTCGACTACTAGCCCCTGAAGGTAAGGGGCTCGCACCTTGGGAGCGAACGATATTGACAGGACTCACGGCATCTCAACTTAGCCTCACTCTAGCACTAACACAGTGGTTCCATTCACGAGCGAAGAAAGGGGAAGGTGGAGAGTTTGCACGATGCCTGATGGCCGTGACACCCAGAGCCTGCCTGTCTGGTGTTTTCGGGCAACAGCCGATAATACAGCTAGAGTGTTTCTGGGACTACTACTCAATAGCCCTCTGGTTGTCGCAATGGCTATTTGCTTTGGTGGTGAGATCCGTTGGCTTCTGGTCAGATCCGTGTCGCCATATATTGAAGCCAGTGAAACAGCTCGCAACAAGAACACTGAAGTTTGAGGCTCAGGGCGCCATTCCGCCAGCTCAGTGTAGTATCCATGGACCAACATCCTGTTCTTCTTACGACGACTTCCTCGTTTCGCCAAGGCCGTAGAAGCTACGCAATGGCGACAGCCGATGAGGACTACTTCCGAAGTATGCCATAGGGCGCTCTTATTGGAACAGACTGTTCGCATCAACTACAATTCACTGGTGTTTGCGGAGGCAGTTTCGCCACGAGCTCATCAGTGTGCGGCTACAGTGCAGCCTTTGTCCTCGAGTCATGCTGTTCGGACAAGTCTTGCTATTCGGACAAGAGGAAAGTTCTATTTGCACAGGAGTCCACGCATCTGCCCGCTCGCAAGGCACGAAGAGCCGCCTACTCCTAGGGTAACTCGTTAAAGGCTCGTGGTCTTCCCAAGTCTCGCCATGATCCTGATCTTCGTCGGAACCCTATTGTGAGGACTGCGTGGTAGGGAATGGCTCTTCTCGAAACCTACATGCTCTTGGAGATCTGCTACGATAGGGAAACTTCGCCCTGACTCTGCCATGTGAGCCCGAGTCCTGTTGTCTCCTGTTACCTCGGGATTCCTGTGAGCCTTGTGTTCTTTATCTATCACTAATTTCGAGTTGCAGGACCGGATTGACTTCAGTAAAAAACACCTCTGCCTGCTTCCTGTGCAAATAGAACTTCCCTCATGTGCAAATAGAACTCTCTTCATGTGCAAATACAACTTCCTTCATGTGCAAATAGAACCCCCTTCATGTGCAAATAACAATACCCTTGTCCCTTAGGTGTCTACCCAGCTCCACATTGTGCTTGTCTACAGAGCCCCAGCTAATACAATTTGTCTACCACTATGGGAGCGAGCTTTTGCGGAGCCAAAACATTGCCTCTCAAAGACATTTCCCAAAACAAAACAACGCGCGAGATTCAGCTCATCGGCATCTCGCAGTCGTCGATAGGGGTCATCCCGGCAAGGCCCTCTCAACCCTCTGCTTATTAACGGACTCGAAAGATTGGTCCACAGGTACTCCACCAATGCCTTGGTCCTGAACCATTCGGCATGAATTATGCAGAGTTTCGAAACATGCTGCCTGACGTGGCGCTGGATAGGAGCCCGCGGGACAGACGTTGCATCTGGCTGATTGGACTGAGCTTCCCTACTGCATGCAGCGGTGGTAGTGCATACACGTACGTACCCGAGCTAGAACTCCAATATGCCCAGGGCGGTTTGAACGTATGGAACGCTCACATTTCTCGGGATATACCCGCAGACAACATGCACCAACCTTGGGGTCCATGGCCCAACACGCTTTGCCACGAATCCCGCAGTGGGGAGAGATGGACCTGGAATTCAGCTCTACGAGCATCCGACAGAACAATATATCGCTCACGGGTAGGGCCCAAAGCCAACGACACACCCTCCTCGGCGACTTCTGGTATGCTTGGATAGGGGTGCACGCCGAGGGGCACGCCGAGGGGATGTCGTACGGATGCATCGTGAATCGGAAGTGTTCCTGGGATTCGAGCGTCGAGCAGACGCATGGTCCACGGCTTCCACGGTGTGCGTCTATGCTTCGTGCTTGCGGCCCAAGCTTGCACGAGGCGGACATGCATTGTTCGAACGTGCCTCGTCTGCCCATCCAAGGGCCGTTCCAAAGGACGTGCGCACCCCGCAGAGACCATCTCTCGGGTGAATCGACAGAGTGCAGCGAGCAGTTGGATGCTCGAGGCAAACTCCAATCGGCCTCGGGCCATGGCTGCGGCCCAACACCGCATCCAAGCAGGCCGCAGGCAACTGGCTCGCCAGGACGCCAGCGCCGTGACCAGTCATTCGAGGCGCGCCGGCTGCAAGGAGGCGGCCTGCGATGTACTCGAGGTCCTTGCTTGCCCCGGCGAGACTCCTGATGGCTGCTGGGGACTTGCCTCCCGCTGCAGCCGATTTTCGACGGTGCAGCCGCAGGTGGATTTTGACTTTTGACGAGTTGCAGTGTCAGTTCGATGATAACCTCACGCCCGTGACTCGCATATGGGGCCTTTGGTCCTCGCCCTCACGATGCCTCGGCACGTACTCGTGGCTGCAAAATGCCTCTCGTCGTACTCCTGCGCCGCATCACGATATCCCTCGGGCGGAGGCCGGGCTCCAGGGTCCGTCCCTGACACAGCGCGGGATCTGGCAGTGTCTTTCCGATACCGTGCAGGACGCCGCACGTGCCAACGGGCCTCCGCGTTTGTTTGTCTCTGCAAGCTCCGCGGCTCGCAACTCGCATGTACACAGACCAGGCGGCAGGATGGCTGCGACTTGCAGCGTACGCCGGGCCGTTCCCTCCACGTCAATTACGTACGAGGACGCACGGGATCTTTGGCGAGGGAGAGGCCTGGGCAGATTCAGCAATTCCCTCACGACGGACGATGAGCCGTGCTGCCACGAGCCAGCGGCCATCACGCCAAAGCCTCCCAGGGGCGCAGCATCCATTCTCCTCGCAAGGCATACCCTCGCTCCACTCCTCTCGGCCGTGATTCAGCGCTCGAGGGGCGTGTGCGGTGCCTTGGAGTCCAGCCCACCCTCCGGCGCCCGCTCGACGGACGGGACCTGGGGACTCGGCTGGTTGACCGGTGGCGATGAGGATACGCCGTCTGGTGAGACGGCGCCGGGATCTGAAGCGTGTCAGAGAACACCGGGGCTCTCCTTTGTCATCCTGACGTGTTCTCGCACGGGAGTGGGTAATGGCCTCACCGTCATGAAACGGGAAGAGAGAAACGGCCGGCCCGAGACCGTTGGCGCATTCCATCGAGAAGGTGAGCAGAATCCCGCGCCGGCATGGCGCCGTGTAAGAGGCACAAGCAAGCCCAGCGTTTCGGTACGACGGACTCAGCTTTCGCCCTGTCCAACCAATCCGCACCGTCACGCTGCAGGCCCGCCCTGCTTTATGCCACTGCCACTGCCTTACATACGGGGCTGCCGTTACGGGCGGCTTGAAACGGAACGGGCAGGTGGACGGACGGACGGGACGGGGGGTGAGGGAGCAAACTCAGTTTCCTTGCGGCCGTCTCGGACATACGAGCGAGTCCGTTTCTCTGTGCGACCACGCTTCGTACACGCCCGGTCCGAGCTCGTTCACGCAAGGCGTTGCGGCGAGTGCGTGGGTGGACGGAGCGCTGGCATGAAGGAAAGGCGTCGTGAATCCTGGAACATTGCTCATGGCATGGCACGATCCGGAGGGGCGCCGGCTTACGAGATCCGGCCTCGGTCGGTCGACCAGCTTGTTCTTCAGCTGCCTATGCACGGGAGTATTATTAGCAGTTTGAGATCCGGGCCAGGATTCCATGGCATCAGATCGGGGCGGGATGCGTCAAACACCCATGAGAAGAAAAATTGCAAGCCCAGGACAGGGTCGCCTTTCGCTGCGGAACCTCGTGGAAGGCGACGAAGCGCGCGAGGCTCGCAAGCGCACCCCCTCCCCTTGTCGGCCTGTCCATGACGGAGTGGTTATTTCGCTATGCTCGTACATTTTTTTTTTCCGTCCTCGTCTGCCTGGCCCTGTCTCGCGTCTCGCTTGTCGATCGCATCGAGCCGCAGCCAGGAACGGCATCCTACGACGACCGGGCCTCTCCGGCTCGGTCCACGTCACTGGGCCTGCTGGACAACGTCGTGCGACCCAGCGAAACGACGTGCGAGGCACCGTTTCCCACGACTCTCCACTGTGGGGGAGCCGTCCAAGAAGCAGGCAGAAGAGAAGGGAAAACTCATCATTGTGGGTTGTTGGGCGTCTCGTGAAACGTGCCGATTCTCTATGCCCAGCACAGCCAAGCTGCTGATGGCCCAAGAGGCCTACGCGGATGGGCTGATGGGAGGCAGATCGGCCGGTTTTACGTATGCACTTTGCGTGTCCACAGTGGGTTGGCGGGAGCTCCCGGCGATCGCATTGGGTGTGTGTGATGATGATGATCGATGCATTATTCGCAACAGAGTTCTTCGAATCGCGTCCCGAGAGGTTCCTGCGATGGCGAACGGAGTACGTAACTCGAACAACAAGGCAGCTCGAACGGGGCAAGTACTTCGTACAGTACACGGCAAACACAGCGCCGAGAGGCACACCTATGCTCATCAAACACTCGCATCACTTGCGACTCGCCGTTGTGCAAGCAATCAATTGCACAAGCAACGTGCTCCACCGCAAGCCCAAACATCACCACAACTTCAGCATCTCAGCATTCCACCTACGTCCGCCAACACACGCCCCCCCCCCCCGTTCCCCCCTTGCCTCACCGCC